>CAUYQV010095778.1:0-23915 GCA_963574575.1 Galagoides demidoff
AAAAAAAAAAAAAAAGATGCAGAGAGCAGGTTGAACATGGTATTACATGCCTGTGATGCTAGAACTCTGTGAAGCCAAGGTAGGAGGATCCCTTGAGCTCAAGAGTTTGAGACCAACCTGACCAAGAGTGAGACCACGTCACTATCAAAAACAGAAAAATCAGGTGGGCATCATGGTGGGCCCCTTATAGTCCAAGCTACTTAGAAGGCTGAGGCAGGAGGATTACTTGAACCCAGAAGTTGAGGTTGTTGTGAGCTAAGCTGATGCCATGGCACTCTAGCCTGGGAATTGAATGAGACTCTGTCTCAAAAAAAAAAAAAATGAAGGAAACAAATCCAGGTAGCTTAGCTCAACAGTCTACAGTCTTGACCATTACCCTGTGGGTATCTCATGATATCAATAGGAGAACAACTATCCTCTGAGTGTACTGTTCCACCATACTGGAACTAGTGGCATTGCCTTATGTCAGTATTTCTTTAGTACTGAGATCTCTACATAGACTGTTAATTTTTTTCCTTCCATGTTAATTACAATCTAAAAGAAAATAAATACATATTTTATATCATTTGGATTAGTATCTTTGAAGAGTTCTGCCTATATATCAATGTCCCTGAGTTTCCATTTGTGTTTAATGGTACTAAAGTGACCTCCTTTAAATTCTATTGCAGTTTTTTCCTTTTTTTATTTTTTCTTTCTTTTTTTTTTTCTAAGACAAATTTCATTTTGTTGCCCTGGTTAGATTGCCATGGCATCATAGCTCACAGCAACATCAAACTCTTGGGCTCAAGTGATCCTTTTGCCTCAGTTTTTCATTTTTAGTAGAGACAAGATCTCACTCTTCTTCAGGCTGGTCTCAAATTCATGAGTTTAAGCAGTCCACCTGTCTCAGCCTCCTACAGTGCTAGGAACACAGGCGTAAGTCCCTGCCCCTGGTCGATTTCTATTTCCTTGAGATAGTTGACAAATTTATAAAATACTTAAATGACCTAGGGTAAATGATTATCATGAGCAAGTTAGAAAAATAGGACTTTGCCTATCACACTTTAAGTCAGACTAGAGTTATAGTCTACAGAAGGCATGGGATGTAGGATAGTGAATTTGACCAGAGGTAAGAGGTAGAGACAAACCTATCACTCGTGATAACACTAGATTCCAGCCCCCTGGTGTGCCTGAGGGAAATAACAATAAAGTGAGTGAAGATGTGCCCAAAGATACACATGTATGGAAGAGTCTTCTAGTTATAGAGAGGAAGAAATATGACAAGAGAATAACTGAGGGCAGAGGATATAAGGGATGTTTCTGAGGGACTGAGCCCTATATCTAATTATCAACAAGGCTGAAGAAGAAATACAACACCTACATGTGGTTCTTATGCCCACCAAATTTAACAAACATGGATATATAATAGTTCTTATATGTTAGCGTTTCAAGAGCTTTTTAAGTGACAAATTTTGGAGGTTTAACTCTAGTACTACTAATTAAGTATATGGGAAGTGGGGCATTTCTAACAAGTTTATAAATAACACTGATCCTTATACCACTGATCTGTGGGCTCTACTTTGGGACCCACTGACCTACTAGATAAGGACAGTGGGTATCAATACAGAGGGTGTAAATGTGTTTCCTGCTTTATTCTGGATATACATAGGAGATGTGGTAGGCTTAATCCTGCAGGTGTAAATTGTCAGTTAGTTTGGCCATAAATCTAGAACTGTTTGAATATTATGAAAATTACTACTTCCATGATCAGGGCTTTTACATTTTTTATTTTATTAATTCCTAGGCACCTCATAGTTTTACTACCTTATTTACTGGATGTGGTAGGTATGTAGAAATTATTTTGTTATCTTGATCTTTCATGCACAAGTTGATGAATAAATTTTACTCCTAAAATTTGATTTGTACATATTTTGTATTTTTATGCATACAATTATATCATCTATAGATAACATCTCTCCGTTCTTTCTAAACAACATCTATCTTATTACTTATTTGAAATTTAGGAGTGGTTACAAGTGTTGAATTTATAGGCAATTTCCTAGGTTCAATTACAACAATGAAATTTATGGCATAATATCTGTTATAAGTTACTGAATATTTCGGTGGGGGGAGAAAGATGGCTGACTAGAGGCAGCCGTCAACAGAGGCTCCTGTCCAGAGGGAGAGATAATGAAAAGAATGGATTCAATGAAGCTGAATGTGGGGAACTGAGTAATAAATAAGACAGATAAGTGCACATCATCTCTGCTGAGGCAAGCTGCAACTCCAGGAAAACAAATTTCAGATATAAAGCCCATCACCAAGAAGACAAGAGACCCCTCCCCCAAAAGAGAGGCTCACTGTGTGCTGTCTGCAATTAAGCAGGGATCAAAAGACCTCTTATTTTATCCCACGGGAGAGAGCTGCTAAACACCAGGCCTTCTTCTCCCAGGAGGTCCCACTCATGACCCTGGCATAGAATTGAACAAATATTTTCCTTACAATTCTGAACTCCCAGTCCACCTTTCCCCACTCATCTTGTAGACTGTAGGCCTGCCCCCTGCAGAGCTCAGAGTGTTTAGCAATTCCATGAGTGGCCTGGGTATTGTATGGGCTACTGAACAGCAGCACAAACATAGTGACTTAAAGGGAAATTGGGGGGACGCAGGGAGAGAGAGAGACACACGGGAGAGAGAGACATGCCAGGTCATGGAGGTGCTTACACCCCAGGTCAGACGCTGGTGGTGCACTCCCCTGCAGTCCATTCCTCATTGGAGGGAACTGGGCTTCAGCCCCTCTGGGTTGCTGATGGCAGTGTACAGCCCACAAGCAAGGCACTGACTAGATAGGAGAGAGAAATGTGCCGTGACTGTGTGGCAGCAGGTGGAGGTGCTGATTCATATGGTCTGAATCTGGAGGTGCACTCCCCTGATCCCTTTGCCCACTGGAGGTAACTTGGCTTCAGCCCATCAGGGTTGCTGAGGGTGGTTTGTGAGTGGGAGAGGAAACACTGGCTCCCCTCTGATTCTGGCAGGAGTACCCCCTGACCCACTTGCTCACTGAAAGGAACCAGGCTCCACCCCGCTGGGGTGGTAGGCAGTGTTCCATGGTGGGGGGGAGGTGCTGACACCTCTGGAGAGACTCTTGGGTGGGGTGCACCTTCCTGACCCCATTGCTCACCAGACGGACCCATACTCTTGCCTCTCAGGTTTTGGGGATGGAACTTTGGGTAGATCCTTACAATCAAGTCGCTGGATAACCTTTGAGCTCTCCCTGTTGAGCAGTGACTGTACTGCCCAGGACAATCGGACTAGAACTCTTGACCAGAGCTATCCACCCAGGGACCCTCCAAGGTTGATCAGTGCTCATTTGGTAGCAGGAGAGACTGACCCTTCTGTGTAGCTGTTGCTGGTGGGGGACAGAGTGCCACAGTTGCTTGTATCTCTGTCCAGCTGAGATTTCAGCCTAATACTGTAATTCATTAGGATCAGATAGAGGCTGACTGACTGCAAGACTAAAGCCAGCTAGCACTATTACACCAAGCAGGTCCTAAGAGTCTCTGGCTGTAGCTATGAAAGGGACATTTGTAAATCTGTAAAGGAAAAGCCACAATCACCAGCTCAGCTCACTAGTAAAGAGCTGGTTAATTCCAGGAAGCAGAGATAACCAGTAGCCCTCAAACCAATCTCATCAGGCCATTTTTACTAGCCAAATTGTGGAAAATAATCATGGGGCATAACCAGAAGAACTCTGGCAAAATGAATAACCAGAGTAGATCAACTCCCTTAAGGAATGACAAAGGAGATACAACAGAAGATGCCATTCATAGACAAATGGCTGAATTGTCAGAAGTAGAATTCAGAATATGGATGGCCAATAAAATGAATAGAATGGAGAAAACGCTGGGAATATAAATCCAAAGAGTTGTTCAAAAGTTATCTCAAGAAATTAGTGAATTCAAAGACAAAATGACCAAGGACATGGACATAATAAGAGATACCAGAACTCAGGAAAATGAAAAAGTTATTTGAGGAGTTTCAAAACACAGTAGAGTCCCTCAATAATAAAGCTGAGCAGGCACAATAAAGGATCTCTGAAATTGAATAAAAGACTTTTAAACAATCCCAAGTGCTTAAAGAGGCAGAGAAAAGGAAAATAAAAACTGATCATTCCCTGAGTGAGTTTTAGGATAATTCCAAAAGATCAAATATTAGCCTTATAGAAATTCCTGAAGGACAAGAGGATGGTAAAAGGCACAGATGCTCTACTCCAAGATATTATGGCAGATAATTTCCCAATCATTTCAAGAGATACAGAATTTCAGATAGTAGACAGTTTCAGAACCCCAGCAAGACTCAATCCAAATAAAGCATCTTCTAGACACACTGTAATTAACTTTACCAAAGTTAATATGAAGGAGAAAATTCTCCAAGCAGCCAGACATAAGAAAAGTATTACCTACAAAGGGAGAAATATCAGAATGACTTCAGATTGTTCAGTCAAAACTTTTCAAGCCAGAAGAGGATGATCATTGACCTTCAATTGCCTAAGGCAAAACAACTTTCAGCCTAGGATCCTGTATCCAGGTAAACTGAATTTCATTTGTGAAATCAAATTATAAAGGAGAAATAACAACAGATATAGAAAGTCAAAGAATCCTCAATGATTACTATAAAAAACTCTATTCTCAGAAATATTATAATCTTGATGAAATGGACAAATACCCAGAAACACACTACCTTCCTAGACTCAACCAAAAGGAATCAGAAATTTTTAATAGACCTATATCAAGCAGTGAATTAGCATCAAGAATACAAAATCTCCCAAAAAAGAAAAGTCTGGGACCAGACAGCTTCACATCAGAATATACCAAATGTTCAAAGAGCAACTAGTACCTGTATTACATAATCTTTTCCAAAACATGAAAATAGAAAGAGTACTCCTCAACACATTCTATGAAGGAAATATCACCTTGATCCCCAAACCATGAAAGGACCCAACAAAGAAAGAAAACTAAAAACCAATATCATTAATAAATATTGATGAAAAAATATTCAATAAGATCCTATCAGACAGAATTCAATGACACATCAAAAAAAATTACACCATGATCAAGTTGGTTTTATCCCAGAGTTACAAGGCTGGTTTAACATATGTAAATATATAAATATAACACACCACATAAATAAAATAAAATAAAAGGGCCATATGATTCTATAAATTAATGCAGAAAAAGATTTTGATAATATCCAGCATCCCTTCATGATTAGAACGCTTAAGAAAATAGGCTTAGATTGGACATCTATTAAACTAATAGAGATTATCTACAGCAAACCCACAGCCAATATAATATTGAATAGAGTAAAATTGGAAAAATAGTACTTCATTTTATATGGAATCACAAACAACCTCAAATAGCCAATATATTACTTAAAAATAAAAACAAATAAGAAGGTATTATGTTACTAGACTTCAAATTATATTATAAATCTATAGTGATGAAAACAAAATGTTACTGGCACAAAAATAGAGATGTAGATGTATGTAATGGAATAGAGATAAACCCATGTATATATCATCATTTGATCTTTGATAAGCCTAACAAAAACATGCATTGGGGGGCAGCACCTGTGGCTCAGAGGAGTGGGGAGCTGGCCCCATATACCAGAGGTGGTGGGTTCAAACCTGGCCCCAGCCAAAAACTGCAAAAACAAAAAACATACATTGGGGAAAAGATTCCCTATTTAATAAATGGTGCTGGGAGAACTGGCTAGCAACTTGTAGAAGACTGAAACTGCACCCTCACCTTTCACCACTAACAAAAATTAATTCTCACTGGAAAAAATATTTAAACTTAAGACATGAAACTGTAAAAATACTAGAAGAGAGTACAGGGAAAACACTTGAAGATCTTGGCCTGGGAAAATATTTTATGAGTAAGACACCTCTGGCAATTGAAGCAACATCTAAAATATATTACTGGAATGTGATCAAGCTAAAAAGCTTCTGCACAGCTAAGGACACTGTAAGTAAAGCCAGTAGACAGCCTTCAGAATGGTAGATTTTTGCAGGTTATGTTTCCGACAAAGGTCTGATAACTAGAAACCACAGTGATCTCAAACTAATCAAATCCTGGTACACATATACCATGGAATACTACTCAGTCATAAAAAGAGGGAGACTTTACATGTTTTGTGTTTACCTGGATGAGGTTAGAATGTAGTCTTCCTGGTAAAGTATCTTAAGAATAGGGGAAAAAATATCCAATGTGCTCGATACTATTATGAAACCAATATATAAACACACATTTATACAAATGATAAAATACAAAGACAGTCCAGAAAAAAAAGGGGAGAGGAAGAATAGGATGGGGAGGGGGGAAGGCAAGTGGAGGGGAGGGTATTTGGGAGGATCTCACCTAATGTACACAATGCAAGGGTACATTTCAAAACAACTAAGAGTATATCAAAAATGTCATGCCACAAAAATAATTAACTGAGGTGATATTTATGTTAATTAGTTTGATTTAAGCATTCCACATTGTATATCAAATCATCACATTTTAGCTCATAAATTTATACAGTTATGATTTAATAAAAATTAAGTTAAAAAATATATTTTAATGTAATCTTGCTAGCTGTACCTAGCATGTACACTCATACAGTTTGCACCTTGAAGAATTGTAGTGAGAATTAAATTAGATAAATTTCTGGAAATACCTATAACTGCTCTGCCTTTTATGTCTCTTTCTATTTCTTGCACAAGGGTACCTCTTCTTTCTCTTTAACTTAGCTACATATTAAACAAGTTTTTGTTAAATCTTATCCAGAATACTTATGTGTTTGCAGCAAGATGGGCCCTAGAAGCATAAACTCACTCTTTAGATTTTAGGAAGTAACCTAATTCAGTGTTTGTTAGGGTGACCAGATTCTAACATCTGTAAAGCGGGACAACATGGCCGGGGCGAAGTGGGGGTGGAGCAGGGGCGCGGGGCAGAGGACAGCGCAGGGCAGGGCCTGACAATAAGGCAAACTTTGATAAGCAGCTCTTGATAATCACACCTCAGATTCTTGTTAAAAAGGCAGATTCTCAGACATCCCAGACTATACATACTAAAATAGAATTTTGTAGCATGACTCCTGGAATCTGCATTTTAAACCCATAGTACCTGTGCACATTAAAATATAATGGCCACCTTGGGGATTTCCAAGTTTGTGCTTCAGGACTGAAAAGGCAACCAAAGCCATATTGAAGAAACTACTACACATGAGTAATTTCTGTTTCACAAAAGCAAGGGGAAAACCCTCAAAATGCTAGAGTTGTTTTCCTTTCTCTAGGAATTTCAAAGCATCCTTGACTTTCTGATTTTGCTTGCCTTAATAATGAATTACGAAGTGTTTGAATCTGTTGTGGGTATTGCCTAGAAGAGCTCAAACAAGCTAGCCAACTTTAAGGATAGCAGAGAATGATTGGACTAAAAATCTGGTTTGGTTTAGGTGGAGAAAATGAGGAGGAATTTTCCATTTCAAGCTTGCTGAAGGCTATCATGACACTAACTACATTCCATCTGTTTGAAAAATCTCACACCAATTAAATATAGCATATTTTAACTTATCTTACAATAAGTTTAGATTGTGTAATTAAAAGTTATTTTTTTCCAGGAGACTTTCTCTACACATTACAAAGGTTAGTACCTAACTCAGTTAGTTAAATGGTTGTTAAAGGACAATTCCATGCATATTTACTTTATTTTTTGAATTTCAGATTATTATGATGGTAAGCTACCATCTATGCATATTTAAGCCTTCAAAGCTATACCTTCAATGGACAAAGAGGTAAGGTTAAGAGACATAAGTAAGCAGTGCAAAAGTGTCCTTCCAAATGTAAGAGGATAATCACTGGATTGCTATAGAGGCATAGTTCTAATGAATTATTTTTTTTCTTTTTTGCCACATTGAAGTAAAGAATAAGGTGTGTTTGGCATTCAGCTAGATAATTTTGAATTCTGGAAAATAAATTATGATTTTGAATTCAGTATCTTATTACTGGTTGAGGAGCTGAAGTCTTTATCATAGAAGGAAGAATCCTACCATGTTTAGACTTTATGATAAGGAAAAGAATAGAGTTAGAAGAAATGTTATATTTAGAGAAGACAGCAGTAATATTTAGTAATGGCTAGATTAGGTAGTGATTGATAAGTGATATTAGCAAATAAAATATGAAATTTACTTTGGGATGTGTGTGTTCTTTGAACTTTTCATTAGACCATTACCTATTAAATCTGTTAGTACTTTTTTTTATTAATGAGCAATTTTAAGAAAGAATCTTTTGGCTATTTTGTGTAAAGTATACCTAAAACATCACTGAATTCCAAAGTATATCAAATATACTTAATACATTTTGCCCTTTTATTGAAAGCTAGAGAAACCAAGATGCTAAAATGACAAAATGTCTTACTTAGGTGATATTTTGATCATTAATCACAGATCCTAGATATCAGATATCAATTCCAGTACCCACACTACACAATATTTTTGGATCTCTAATTAAATTTATTTTGCCTGAGAAAAGAACAGGTGTTTAGAGCATGAAGCTATTACCAAGATACTCTCATCTATTATGTGACATGAGCTAAATATAGCTTAATTACAAGCAGGATGTCTGGGAGAGGAAAAGGAAACATTTCTCAGGTCTAGTCCATGAAAACTAAAATTTGTAAAATAATGCAATGGGCTGCCTCCTTTGGGGAAAACTCATAAAATATGGCTGACCCATCAGCATGATTCTTGTTATTGTGGCTACACACACATACCAAACACATGCATATCCACACACACCATTTGCATGCAAGTAGATAAAGAGTAAAACCAGTGGGTCTATATTTTCCCCCTACACCCTGCTCTCTGTGCTGAGCATCCTTGACAATTTTATGTCTTTAATCCCTACCTATCAGATGGCTTAGTTCTTTTACTCCATGAAGTTGTCAGTTCTGCTATCTATAGCAGTGCCTGAATGTGTTCAGCAAATGATGCACCACCGATGAGTTAAAAAGTGATACAAAAAGCTCGGAAAGACATGTTTATGCTACATTTATCTTTGAAAATGAATCTTCAAGCACAACGTCTAGAGTGTTTTTACTACTGTAAGTTAAAACCTTTATTTTGAAAATATAGCTTCAAAGAAAACTTGCAATGAAAGTGTTTGAAATAATTAGATGCAACCGAAGATGTTTGTAATTCAAAATAGTCTATCTCTTGTAAAACTTAGACATTGATGATCCATTTCCTACAAAATTGTAGGGAAATAAGAGGAAACTTCTTTTCTCATGATAATATCAGATATTATATTCTAATCTGAAGAATGCTGCCTTAGAGAAGTAGAGTCACTTCAGTTTCTTCCAAAAAGAAAATTTCTTCATAGACAAAGTTTGTTCAGAAATAAAGACAGATGTAACTTCTGGATTGCTGATATGAGGAAATACATGAATGAACTCCCAAAAGAAACAAATATAATGGCTAAAAAATATTTTATAAAAACAACCAGTTAAACCTCTGGAAAGTGTCCTAAGGATATACATAAAATGAAGACACATTTATTTAAGAAAATCTACTAATTGTCGGTTAAGAAAAACAGTGAAAGTTTGTGGCACTGTAGCTACAACCTGTTCTCTCTTTCCCCCCTCACTTCAGCGTGACAGAAGATCCATATACGGTTAAATGTGGCCAAGAAAATACATAGCTCCTAGTCAAGGACTATGGGATTTCCATGGGGAAGATAAGCCATCAGAATTTCTCATCTCCCCTAGCTCAATGTTGCACAATGGAATGAAATGAAAAGTCAGTAGCAAAAAGTTGTGAAAAATTCACAAAACTCACAAACATGGGAGTATAACAAGCAGCTTCTTTATAATCGCTACATCAAAGAAGAAATCATATGAGAAATTACAAAATAAAATTAATATTAATGAAAATGGAGACATGCCACTTTAAAATTTGTGGGAGACAGTGAAATCAGTGCTAAGAGTAATTTATAGCTGTAAATATACTTTTTTTAAAAAAAGAAAGTTCTCAAACATATAACCTAGCCTACCACCTTAAGATACTGGAAAAATAAAAACAAGCTATACCTAAGACAAGTAGGAGGAAATAATCAGGAAAATGAAATGAAGAATACAAAATATAGAAAAATTAATGAAATTGAGATTTGTTTCTTTCAACAAAATCAACAAAACTGAAAATGCTTTATCAAAACTAAGGAACAAAGAGAAAAATAAAATTAATGAAATTGAGAATGAGAGGACCAACTTTACAAAATGCATAGAATTATAAAGAAATAAAATGAAAGCTTTATGCCAACTAACTAGCTAACCTAGAAGAAATGTAAGAATTCCTAGAAAAATATGAAATACTAAAAATATTTCAAGAACAAATATAAAATCTGAATATACCAGTAATAATAACTTATTTAGTAATTTAAAACTTCTTGCAAAGAAAAGTCAGGCCCAAATGGCTTCATTGTTGAATTCTGCATCTATAAAAAGCTATATTTAAATAATTACCAATCATAAAATCTTCCAAAAATAGAAAAAAAAAAGAGCAGTTCCCAACTGATTCTTTGAGGCTAATAAATACCCTTATACCAAACAACTTAATGTAGAAAAGAAAACTATAGGCCAATATACATAATTAATGTACAAAAGGCATTATGCACCATGAGGAACTGGGATTCATTCCAGGTGTTCAAGGATGTGAACCAATTAATGTTATACACCATATAAAATAGTCTAAAGAAGGTAAACCATATGCTCATTCAACTGTTAACTAGAAAAAATTTCACAAAACCCAACACCCCTTAATAATGATAATAATAAACACTGTCAACAAGCAACAGGAATACAAGTTATACTTTGAGTTGTGTCCTCAAAAATGCATGTGTATTTCCTAACCCTCAATACCTCAGATGGCAATTGTATTTGAAGACAGGGTCTTTAAGAAGGTGAAGGACTAAGCAACAACTTGGACTTTATGAACCCAAACAATGTAATCTAATCATATAGACCCTCATATTAGTCCAAAATTAAAGAAATAAAGAAGTAATTCAGTTAGAAAGGGATTTCATGGGTGGGTCCTAATTCAGTATGACTTTTTATAAGCAGACAACATCAGGACATAGACATAGACAGAGGAAAGATTATATGAAAATATAAAGAGAAGAAAGTAATCTGCTGGGCATGGAGAATAACCTCATAAGAAATTATCCCTGCCAACACCTTGACTTTGTACTTCCAGCCTCCAGAATTATGCAAAAGTAAATTTCTGTTGTTTAAGCCACCCAGTTTCTGGTGCTTCATCATGACATCTTTAGCAATCTAGTATAATGGAAAATTTCCTCAACTTGATAAAGACCACTTACAGAAATGTTCAGCTGTCATCATTCTTAATGGTGAGAAACTACATGTTTTTGTCCTATGAGCAGGAACAAGGTGAAGATATTTCCTCTGACTATTCCCATTAACAATAATACTGGAAGTGTAGCTAGTGCAAGGAGGCAACAAAAGGAAACAAAATGTATCCAGGTGGGAAAGAAAAAAAACTGTCATTGTTCGCAGATGACATGACGGCCTACATAGAAAATCTTTAAAAAAAAAAAAAAAGCATGTCTAATTTGAATTCTTTGAGGATTCTCCATACTTCCTTTCAAAATGGCTGTATTAGTTTACAGTCCCACCAGCAGTGTGAAAGTGTTCCCTTCTCTCCACATCCATGCCAGCATCTGCAGCTTTGAGATTTGGTGATGTGGGTGGGCTATTCTCACTGAGTTTAAGTGATAGCTCAGGGTGGTATAGTGTTTCTTTTGTTTGTTTGTCTGAGACAGAGTCTCACTTTGTCACCCTTGGTAGAGAGCTGTGACATAGCTCACAGCAACCTCCAACTCTTGGACTTAAGCAATTCTCTTGCCTCAGCCTCCCAAGTAGCTGGGACTATAGGAGCCCTCCACAACAGGTGGCTATTTTTAGAGACGAGGTCTTGCTCTGCCCTCAGGCTGGTCTGAACCTGTGAGCTCAAGCAACCCACTCCCCTCAAGCTCCTAAATGCTGAGATTTTAGGCATGAGCCACCACACCCAGCCCTCAGGGTGGTTTTGATTTGCATTGCTCTAAAGATCAGGGACAATGAACTTTTCAAATGTTTTACCATTCCTATGTCTTCATCAGAAAAGGTTCTGTTCTTATCTCTTGCCCAGAGATAGATGACATTATTTACTCTTTTTTGTTGATTAATTTCAGTTCCCTGTGGAGTCTAGTTATCAACCTTTGTCAGATTGATACCCTAAAAATATCTTTTCCCATGCTGAACGTTGTCTTTTTGCTTTACTTGTTGTTTCCTTAGCTACAAAGAAGCTTTTCAGCTTAATTAAGTCCCATTTGTTTAATTTTGTTGTTGTTGTAATGACCCTTGAAGTCCCATTTGATCCTACAATCCCATTACTATACACCTAACCAGAAGAAAAAAAAAATCATTTTATCATAAGGACATTTGCACTAGACTTTTTATCACAACTGAATTTACAATCACCAAAATATGGAAACAGCCTAAATGCCCACCAACCCAGGAATGTATTAACAAGCTGTGATACATGTATACCGTGGAATACCATTCAGCCATTAAAAAAGATGGACACTACATATTTTGTATCAACCTGGATAGAGTTGGAACACATTCTCCTTGGTAAAGCCTCACAAGAATGGAGAAGCAGGAATCCAATGTACTCAATTCTAATATGAAGGCAGTAGATGAGCTAATACAATGGGGGGAGAGGGGAGGAGGAAAGGGACAGGGGATCATGGTGTATGGCACAACTCTTGGGGTTGGGATACCATTATAAGAAGTATTTTACCTAACTAATACAATCAGTGTAACCTAAGTCTTTGTGCCCTCGCCGAATTCCAAACAATAAAAATGAAAAAAAAGAAATCCAGGTAGAGTGACAGGAGGGTTATAGAATTATATTAGTATGCTTTAACTTTTGAGCTAAAAATGTTTGTGTGTTTTTCTCATGTAATTAATATTTGAGGCTCAGTGCATCTAGCTCAGGGTTGAGGGCGCCAGCCACATACACAGAGGCTGGCAGGTTCAAACCCAGCCCAGGCCTGCTAAACAACAATGACAACTACAAAAAAAAAAAAATAGACGGGCATTGTGGCAGGCACATGTAGTCCCAGCTACTTGGGAGGCTGAGGCAAGAGAATTGCTTAAGCTCAAGCGTTTCAGGGCTGCTGTGAGATGTGATGCCACAGCACTCTACTGAGAGCAACATAGTGAGACTGTCTCAAAAAATAAATTAATATTTGATATGTGTGAATTTTACTTACATTTTTATTTTCTTTCAGACAGCTATCTTATGTTTGCGTTTGTCATTAACTTATTCTCTATGCATGATATCATTAGTAGTAGGTAAAGATAAGTGAGAGATAATGTGCAATCTGGTACATTATGCTTCCAGGTTAACAGTTTTGTCAGCTTTGAGATTTGCAGCCCTCTATAGTTTGATTTGTTTAAATGACACATTGAATAATTTTTGCCTTTACCATTTAATGTAAAACTTTAAAATATTGATTTTGAATATATTATCTGAAAAAACATGAAACTGCTATGTTTTTAAAATAAAATGTGACTTCTGGTTTTCTGGGTTTTTTAATTAAATCATAGCTGTATACATTAATGCAATCATGGGTTAGTTCTTATTTTGAAAAGAAGAAGAAGGAGGAAGAGGAGAAGGAGGAAGGAAGAAGAAGGAAAAAGAAGACCCTCCTGGACCCAGTAAGTGACTAATGCAAGTTTGCAGGATATGAGACTAATATTTAAAATTCAGTGCTTTCCTATATTCCATCAGTGAATAAGTGGAATTTAGTATGAAAACCTTCAAATTTTATTTCCACACAACAGAAATCAGGTAGGTGGGAGTAGAGAGAAGGAGTGGGTAAATTCACACCTATCTGGTGGAATGAACACATTCTGGATAAAGAGCACATTCACAACTTTGACTTAAAATGTACAAATGCAAATTATATAACCAAAATGTGTATACCCCTATAATGCTCTGAAACTAAAAAAAATTATAATAAAACCCCATAATGAAATACTTAGGCATAAATCTAACAAAATATATCTAGGAGCTATGTTAAGAAAACTTATAAAGTCTGAAGAAAGAAACTTTAGAGGATCTAAATAAGTGGGAGAAATATTCCATTTTCATGGGCTAAACAAACTCAATTATTATGTTGGCAGTTTTACCCAACCTAATCTATATACATTCAATCTTCTAATGCAGATCTGAGCAAGTTTGTGTGGATATAGACAAAGTGAGCTAAAGTTTATACGCAAGGGTAAAGACCTATTATTATGGCTAAAATCCAAAAGGTGACAATACCAAGCACTGACAAGATGTAGAGCCACAGGAACTCACAAAATGATACAGCCACTTTGAAAAACAGTTTGAATCTCTTACACAGTTAAACATAGTCTTAATACATACAATCCGGAAATCACACTCTTATGTATTTACCCAACTGTTTAAAAATCCAATGCTTGCCCAAAAACCTCTATGTAAATGCTTATTGTAGCTTTATATTTAATTGTCAAGAATAGAAAGGAATTAAGATTATCTTTAACAGGTGAATGAATAAATTGTGATACAGCTATACAATGGATTGTTATTCAGTGATACAATGATGAGATTCATTAAGTTATGTAAAGATGTAGAAGAATTTTAAATTCATATTTCTGTATGAAAGAAGCCAGAATGTAAAGGCTGTATACTTTACAATTCTGGTTATGTCATATTCTGGGAAAGAAAAAGGAGACAATAAATTCACCAATGATTGCTGGGAGTTCAGAGGGAGAAGAGAAGGATGAGTATACTAAGAACAGGGAACTTTTATGGCAGTAAAATTCATTTGTATAATACTGTAATGGTGGGTTTAAAACATGCATTTTTTGAAGCCCATATAACTACAATGCAAACAGTGAACCTTAATGAAACCAATTCTCAAAAGTCTTTTAGAAAGTCCAGAGATCCCAGGAAGGCATGTAGACTGTGACCAGAGAGCCTAACCGCATGAAAAAATGCATGAAATAACCTCACTAAGGGGAAGGGGACGCAGGAAAAAGTACTGACTTAAATAACTTTGGAAATGAGGGGAGGCTTTAAGATTAAAGGCAAGATAAACTTCACATAAACACTGAACTGTAGTTAGTAAATTTTCCTATGAGGAAATGGGTTAACAATTCCAATATTTACATTCATGCATATGGGAATGGAATAATTGCAAATTATGGCAGATGGTGGGAACCAGGATTCTCACTGTTGAAACAGGACATATGCAAGAGGAGGAAGGCAAAATGATCCATGTGGTAACTGACTTGGAGTCATCAGTATAAATTCATGTTTAGCTTAATATAGATATTTCATACAGTTACATAAAAATATATATGTCACTACACATGAGCCAATGCACACATTTATTTGTTTCCACTGTCAGATGAGAAAGTCCAAATAAAAGGCTACCTCTGTGGAAATGAACATGCTTAGCACCCAGACTTTAGTTTCTAATACAGGTCTCCAGTGAAGTGATCCAAGCCTCTTTTGAGAAATGGCTGATTCTAAGACTGAGACAGGAAATATAAAAGATGAGTCTGGAGAATCTAATAGAGTGAGAAAGTAAGGGAGTGCCAAAAAAACAAAAAAGCCTACACATTGAAGGGTGCATGTCAAAAGAGCACATAAGTCAGCTGAAATAGTTCCCAGTCACCAATGTTGGAGCAATTTGTGGAACAAAATAAGTAAAATAATATTGCATTAAGACCCAAAATAAAAAAATAAATATCTGTGAATTTGTGCTGATATAAATGAACAATTGAGAAAATTACTAAATTGGGTAGAAGAGACAAGTTTCCCATGTGGAAAATTTATATAGATACTTCACCTTCAAGGAAGGGAGCATAACTCCCTAGTCCTTAAGTACTATGCTGTCTATAGTGACTTCCTTCCAAACAGTACACTATGCAAAGGGGAAAAGTGAATAAGTTTACAGTGGAGAAAACTGATAAATTGACTGAGTCTCAAAAGGTGAGGAAAGAGCTGAAAAAGTACCCAAAGATATAATAGTTGAGAACTTTCTATATTTATCAAAAAAAGTAGCATAAATATACAGATCCAAGAAGTTAAGAAAATCCTCAAAAAGGGTAAAAACCAAACAAATCCATAATAAGACACACTATAATTAAAGTTCTGATGAAGACAAAGAAAAAAAATTCATGAAAGCAACCAAAGAAATGATACTCCACCTCTAGGGGAAAAGCAGTTATAGTGTTAGTGTATTTCTCATCAAAAACCATGTAGGCCAGAAAGCAGCACATTTTAAAGTGCTGGAGCAAGGTAATCATTAACCCAGAATTCCGTATCTGGAAAACAAAATATCCTTCAGGATGAAGGGAAAAATAAGACATTATTAGATAAAGAAAACTTGTAAGAGAAATTGTCAGTAGATGATATACCCCAAAAGAATGGCTAAAGGAAGTTCTCTAAATAGTAAGAATCTTGGTACATTAGGAAGAAATAAAGAATGCAATAAGCAAACATGCAGCTAAATTCAGTGGACTTTCCCTCTCCTCTGAGTATTCTAAATAATGTTTGACTTCTGAAACAAAAATTATAAACTTATCTGATGTGGTTTTAAATGTATGAGGTGAAGTATTTAAGACAAACATAAATAAGGGACTGTAATGGAGGTAACATTTCTCCACCGCACTTGAACTGGCAATATGACAACACCAGTAAACCACAGTAATCCCTAAAGCATTTAACATTACAAATAAATCAAAATGGAAACCGAAAAATTGTTCACGTAACAATTGACTCCAAAGGAAGTCAGGAAAAAGAAAACAGAAAACCACAATACAATAAAAAGAAAACATAAGTAAAAAAGCAGATCCAAGTCTTAATGTCTCAATAGTTGCATTAAATTCAAATAGTCTAAATAGAAAGATTAAAAGATTAGACTGGTAGGGTGGATTTAAAAACCTCACTTCACCATATCTTGTTTATAAGAAAATCACTACAAATATAATAACATATGCAGCTTAGAAATCAGAGGATGGAAAGAGATACCATGCAAATATTAATCAAAAGAATTAGTAAATGGGATGAAGATTGAGTAAAACACCTAAACGTCAGAAGAAATAAAAAAGAAATAGAAGACATAGTTAAGAATATAATCTGTCTGAGCTAAGGGTTTTGCTTTTTTTTCTGCTTCATGTTTCTAAAATACTGCTCAGCCCATACTTGGTATTGAATAATATTTGTGAAGGAAATAAAAACTAAAACTAGAAGTGTAAACATCTGGATACAAAGACTCTTAGACTAAGAAAAGATAGATAGATAGATAGATAGATAGATAGATAGATAGATAGATAGATAGATAGATAGATATACATAGGATGAGCCAGCAAGAGCTGCCTTCATGGCGAATTTATCCAACCAATAAAAGGATCTGAAAGTAGATGCATGAATGGAGAGGGCAGTTAGGCAGGAAGAGGACCTGGCATGAAGTGCCTGGGTGTAGGGTCCAGACAGTCTATGAGGTCCTCAAGCTCCGAGTCCATGAAGGATGTGTAAGGGGACAGAAGTGCACGTATTGAGAAGGAAGACCCTTGAGTGTGTAAGGCAGGATGAGGCAAGAGGAGGCACTAGGTGGCCTCTCACTGAGGGACACTATTAGAGAAGACATATAAAGATTGAGAAAAGGGGAAACAGAAAGGCCAGAATTGAAGAAGGCAGAAGTGCAAAAAGAGGACATTTATTTTAAGGGAATGGGAATAGGCCAGGAAAGAGTGCAGGGTTTTTCAGGTAAGGGAGATATTCACTTTTGTGAAGTAGATGCAAGTGTGAACTGAAAAGCTCTTTTCCATTGACCAAAGGTGTACATTTTTTTTTTTGCCTTCAACTTCTTTGAAGTGCATCTCCTATTTCAGGAACAAATTCTTGATGTACTCACCTCTACTGAACTGTCAGAAGTCGTGTCCAGCCCCAGATCACTTATGCTTTATATTATCCTCCTTACAAACATTACCTGCTATATTATTTAGGGTTCTGGAGAGAAACAGAACCATTAGGATCTATCTATCATCTATCTAGCTTATCTATCTATCTAGAGAAATATTTTAAGGAATTGACTTATGCCATTACAGAGGCTAGCAAACCCCAAATTGGCAGGGTGGACCAGCAGGCTAGAGATCTAGAAAGAGCTGACATCATAGTTGGAATTCAAAGTCCACCTGCTCCCAGAATGCTCTCTTACTCAAGAGAGGTCAGTCTTTTGTTCTATTCAACTGATTGGATGAGACTCATCTACATTATGGAGGGCAATCTGCTTTACCCAGACTCCACTGATTTAAATGTTAACCTCATCTAAAAACACTCTCACAGAGATATCTAGAGTAATTTTGACCACATATATGGACACCATGACCCAGCAAAGCTGATAAATAAAATTGTACATTACACATGACAATTCCAATCAGAGGGCTACTGGCATCTCTGCATTATCTATTCTAATGCATACCTGTAATTGGGAGTTTTAAGCTTGATGTACTCACATGAGGATAAGAGTAGAGTAATAGCAGGAACATCTGTAAAGATGAGTTTCCCACTCACAAATAAGGGCCATAGTAGCTCACGCCTCTAATTGTAACAATTTGGGAGGTCAAGGTGGATATATTGGTTAAGGCCAAGAGTTCAAAACCAGCCTAGGCAAAAGAGGAAGACCTGTCTCTACAAAAAACAGAACAACAACCAAAGCTGGGTGTCGTGGAAGGCACCTGTAGTCCCAGCTACTCAGGAGGCTGAGGCAGGAGGATTGCTTGAACTCAGGGGTGTGTGGTTGCAGTGAGCAATGATGAGATCACTGAACTCTAGAGTGAGCAACAAAGCAAGACTTTGTCTTGAGAAAAGTGCAAAGAAAAAGATAAAAATAAAAACAAGTGAGCACTATGCTTTGGCCCCATCAGGCATAAATAAAGCTTCTTGGAGTTTAGGTCCCCTTTTCACTGGTGGAAACAGAATTCCACTTGTATTAATAATACCAAGCTGGGTTACTATCTGCTGCAAACTGCTAGTCCTGCATTGATAATATGGTTTGCTTGACTTTACCCCACTCAGAATTAGACTTAAATCCCCTCATTTTGGTCCATTTCTTCATGAAGTTCCATCCATTTTAATACTGCATCATTTTATAATATTAGTTTCAGAGCATATCTATTTAATGGTCCTAATATCTAAGTGAATTGAATTTTGAATTATTCTCACATGGGATGAACCCTAATCATTGTTGGCATTTTAGGATGACTTATTCTGCCATAAATATATCTTTGTCAAAATGATTTTGGACAAATAATGTCTTTCTTAGATTTTTGCATCTTTTTATTTTAAAATTATCTTATTCTTAGGTTTAGACACTTTTCATAGGGGTTTATGGGTGAAGAACTAGAACCAGACTAAGTTTGATTTGGTTTTCCAAACTGAAGATCCCTGGACAGAGACAAGTTATCTTCATGTGAATCACTTTCAATAATGGTCATGCTGGATCTTGTATCTACCATTCTATATTTGATTTCTACTTGCATGTGATACCAAGTTATTATCTAGGCAAGAGGTAGAGCAAGAGAATTTGGGAGGTGGTGTCAGGTAGGCAGCTCACCAGTCTCTCCTTGAACTTCTAGTCATTCACTGCTGTCCCTGCTATTGGATTTGACCTCTCCGATCCATCATTATCTTGCTATTGCTTCATAGTTTCAACCCCTGTTCCATATGTTTTCTAAAGTTGTTTTAGGTGGATGCATTATTTATAGTGGAGGAATGATAGTGTGTGTTTTAGAATTAGGGGAGGGGCACTGGTCTAAACTTAAGAGCTCTCTTCTGGGCCCCAAAGGATCTCCAATATCTCAGGGTACTACTTCCCAAACAACTCTACTAGGAAAAGATCATAAAGACTGCCTTATATGTAGGTCTCACAACTGGGGCTTCTGTTCTAACACATTGAGTGAGTTCTGATACCATCCTAACCGGATATTTTCCTCCAGTGTCAAAGGAAAGTATTTTGAAGGTTCTCAATAGTTGTCCAACTCTGTCCTTATCTTTCTGTACCCACAGGCTGAGCTTGGCAACCCCGTCTCCAGTTTCAACAGGATGCTCACTTAGCCATGAAGCTCTACCCTATGCATTTTCAAATATCTAAATATAAATATTATTTATAAAACTACCCAGAGTTATCCTTTATTCTGTATCAACAATTAACTAAATTTTATAGCCCTTTTCAAGATAAATATATTTATTTTAATCACTGTTGATTTTCACTTGCATTGTCTTTCTTTGAGCTACATTGAGCAAAGTGCAAAGCCTATTCAAGTTAACTTTGAATTCCAAAAATGTCCAGTGAGTTCATCCTAAAATTTCTCCAGATGTTGCCTGCCTTCCTGGGGTATTTTTTCCTCTAATTTTTCCTTCTCTTTCCTTTTCTCTACCATTGGATATATTCTCTATACTTCTTATTGTGCTTTCATGCCAACATATAAATTAAGACAGAATTCACAAACTTCAGAATTTCAGGTTCAAATTTAAAGTTTTTGTTTTACCTAACATATCATTATGTATGCTATCCTTTTTTTTTTTTTTTTGAGACAGAGCCTCAAGCTGTCCCCCTGGGTAGAGTGCCATGGCATCACAGCTCACAGCAACCTCCAACTCCTGGGCTCAAGCGAGTCCCCTGCCTCCGCCTTCCAAGTAACTGGGACCACAGGCGCCCGCCACAACACCTGGCCATTTTTTGGTTGCAGCCATCATTGTTGTTTGGCAGCCTGGGCTGGGGATTCTAACCCGCCACCCTAGGTGTATGTGGCTGGTGCCTTAGCCACTTGAGCCACAGGCGCCGAGCCTATGTATGCTATCCTTAACTTACCATGCTTTTTGAAATGTATTCACTTTTTATGTCAGTATATTTCACAAAAGGAAAAATATTTCATTAATGTTAAAGTAATATCACTAGAAAACCAAAAGACAGACATAAAAACATACTCCATAAAATAATGCTGGGAAATGTAAAGTAAATGTAGAGTTGATAGGAATCAACAGAGAAGTGAAATGGTAATATAAATCAGCTTAAATAAAATACACTTGATGTTACCCAAAAGGCTGAAACGTGATCAGCTTAAATAAAATAAACAGCTTATTCTCCGTTCTTCAGGAAGACTGAAATCATTTGATCAACACCTAATGATATTTGGTTGAAGATTATTACACAGGGTGATGCTGAATCTGACATGGAGTTGAAAATCAGAGTCAGCTGAACAAAAATCACATTACAACAAAGACATTTGAATCAGAATGTTTATTGCAGCCCAATTCATAATTGCCAGGTCATGGAAGAAGCCCAAGTGCCCATCGATCCATGAATGGATCAACAAACTGTGGTATATGTAACACCATGGAATACTATGCAGCCGTAAAGAAAGATGGAGACTTTACGTCCTTCATGTTCACATGGATGGAGCTGGAAAATGTTCGTCTTAGCAAAGTATCACAAGAATGGAAGAAAAATTATCCAATGTACACAGCCCTATTATAAAATTAATTTATAGCTTTCATATGAAAGCTATAACCTAATAACAGCCTAAGAATATGGGGAGGAGGGAGGGAGAGGGGAGGGAAGAATGGGTGGAGGGGGGGATTGGAGGGATCACTTCTGTGGCTTATCTGTTTATCTTAAAAGGCTACAAGTGAATCTTTCTAAGAGAATCTTTAGAAAGATAGAATCTTTCTCGTATGAATGTTTTAACACAATAACTAAGGAAATGACATGAAGGCTATGTTAACCAGTTTGATGGAAATGTTTCAAATTATATGTGAAAACGTCACACTGTACCCTAGAAGTGCATTAATGTACATAGTTCATAGTTACTATTCAATTAAAAAAAAAGAAGGAAGAAATAAAACTTTGTTTTGTCTTTGTTTGTATATGACATGATTGTCAGTGTAGAAAATCTGAAGGAATAACAACAAAAATTTCCTAGAACTAAAAAGCAACTATAGCAAGGTTGTAAGATACAAGGTAATATGCAAAATTCAATCACATTCCTGTGTATCAGCAATGAACAAGTGGAATCTGAAATTAAAAACATAATACATTGTGACGCACGTGGATTGTGCAATGGTTACTTGCCTGAGGTTAATGAGACAAAACACACACGTGACAAGCTACATAAACCAGGTTTATTACTCTCAGACAGGCAGCAAGAACCAAGGGAAGCCTAGGATTCATGACAAGCAGGTGCCCGGAGGCTCAGAAAGCTGCCTAGGGCAGAGGGAATAGCAACAGTGCTTTCCCCTACTTGCACCACTGCTGAGGGACCCCAGAAAGCAGCCCACTGTGGGGTTTATACCCCAGGGGACACACTGAAGGGCATGGGAGGTAGGGACAGGAACGAAGCCCGGGCTGTTCTAGCCAGCTCCTCCTTACCTTGGCATGTTACGTTCTCAGCACATTCTACAGTTATGCTTCAGAACTACAAGCAAGAAAGGGGAAAGACCTGGGTCAGTCCAAGGCCACCTGGAGAACTGTCCTTCAGTTAGCACCACTGCCACCAAGAAGTGAAATACTCAGGTATAAATCCAACAAAGCATACACAAGATCTGTATGAGAAAAGCAAAAGCAAATACTGGAAAACTGAGGCAGGGAGGCTACATCCCTTCCCTAAGGTCATATGGCTTAGGAAAGGAATGGCTTCACATGAGCGCAGCACTGGAAGCAGGGAGCCAGGCTCCAACACCCTGCCTAGACCCCCTTACTATGCTGAGATTTCTGGGCATTTGTGCTATCGATGAAAGAAAAGTCACGTTTTTAAAGAATTAAAGTTAGTTTTATTCAGAAGTCTTACTGAGGACGCCAGACTGTGGCCTACTCCCCAGGCCAGTCCCATCAGACCACCCCAGCACACTACCTCAGCCCACGTCCTGTACCATAGCGAGAGCTCAGTGCAGCCAAGCACGTCAGACCTGCTCAGAGGTTACCTAGAAGTGGAATCGCACCAAGATTTGAGTGTAAAGAGGCACCTGGTAATAGATCACAGAAGTACAATCACTAACTTCATCAGGAAAAGGGAGATTAGGGCAACTTGTCTCTTAAGGAATGCAGTGACTCAGGAGAGAGACATGCAGGGTTGGGGGGTTGTATGCTCCATCCTGCTTTGTCTTGGAAGCATCTTTCCAAAGAGCTGCTGGTAGTCATGGAGTCAAGGTCACCAGAGGTTATTCTGGCAAGCAGAAAGGAGCAAACATGGCTTCTCACATTTGCTACTTTGTTTCAAAGTGCCTGAATCATTTGCTTATCCCTGCCAACCAATGATTCTGCCATCAGGGGTGAGCTCTGGAAAGATAATTATGGGTGGGTCATCAGGGTCTGCCCTGTCCTTTGTTAGATGAGGAGCCTGAAGCCTCCAGGAAGCGACTTCCTTGAGGTCACTAAATAAGCCCCAGGTCCAGTCTTGAGCCTGGAAGGACCACAGATGCCTGCAGAATGCCTGCAGCTCAGGCTAAGCCCTTGTGCTGGGAAGGGTGGGCCAGCATGCTGTGCTGTCATGAGTGACTCATGCTGTCACAGAGTCTAGAACTTCAGTACTTAACAACAGTCTACCTCTTTTTTTTTTAATTTTATTAATTGATAGCTGTATACATTAATGCAAACATGGGGTACAGTGTACTGTTTTCATATACAATTTGAAATACTTTCATCAAGCTGGTTAACATAGATTTCATGTCATTTGCTTATCAAAACATTTATATTCTAGTTCTAGAAAAGTTCACCGGAAAGATCACCTATATATCTGT
>CAUYQV010095779.1:0-27938 GCA_963574575.1 Galagoides demidoff
CCCCCCGCCCCCCGCGACCACGCCACGCCTCCCGTCCCTGGAACTCTCCTCCACTCTCTTCCGTTCTCCAGGCCCTTACCGTCACCCTTCCCCTTCCCCTTCCTTTCCTTTCCTTTCTTTCTAACAGAGTCTCACTTTATCACCCTTGGTAGAGTGCCATGGTGTCACACAGCTCACAGCAACCTCCAACTCCTGGGTTTAGGCAATTCTCTTGCCTCAGCCTCCCAAGTAGCTGGGACTACAGGCACCTACCACAATGCCCGGCTATATTTTTGTTGCAGTTTGACCAGGGCTGGGTTTGAACCTGCCATCCTTGGTATATGGGGCTGGTGCCCTCCTCACTGAGCCACAGGTGCTGCCCTCATTGGCTCATTTCTATAATACAGAAAAAGTAGTTTTGGAGTGGGCACTCTGGTAAATACTATTACCAACAACAAGCCTACTCAATCAAGTTCCATCTTGACTACCTCATTACTGCTAGGTGAAGATGGATGTCCAGGATCTCTGCTGTGTCTCTGTTGACATTTAGGGGTATGGGGGTCTTCTTGTAACTGCTGGGTAGTGGTGAAAGTTAAGATTCACCACTATGCCTCCTCCAATACCTCCCTGGCCCAGAGAGGGAAGGGCAATTTACTACTCCCCACTGGGCCTGCACTGACACCTTATTCGGGATAGGGCTGATTCCTGCCAAGACAGGGTGAGATCTTGACTCCCCACTTGGCCTTCTATGGCACCACTCTAGTAGGGAGTGGGAAGGGCACCTCATTACTGCTATGTAGAGAGGGAAATTCTGGTTTCCTATGTGGTCTCCATTGACACTATGTGGGGGTGGCTTTGCTACCATTGTCTGATGGCAAAAATCCAGATTCCACTACACATTCTCTGACACCACTGCAGCAAGAGGAGAGGGTTTCTTGTCAGCTAATGGGCAAGGTAGAAGTCTAGGCTCCCTGGGCCCTCCAGTGACACTGCACTATGGCAGCTTCCTTGCTGCTGCCTTCAGTGACACTACCCTGGTGGTGCCTTGTTTCAATGGCTCCTCACTCAGTCTGGGACACAGTTCTTTCTGTGCTGTTTGGCTGAAGTAGAGTGACGATTACCTAAAATTTTTCTGTCTTTTTTTTGTTGTTGTTATTATTTTTATTTTTAATTTAATTGTTTTGCAGTAGTTTTTTTTTTGTATTTTTTTATTAAATCATAACAGTGTACATTAATACTATCATGGGGTACAGTGTACTGTTTCTCTATACAATTTGAAGTGCTTTCATCCAACTGGTTAACATAGCCTTCATGTCTTTTTCTTAATTATTATGTTAAGAAATTTATATTCTACATTTAGAGAGATTCACATGTACCCTTATAGGATGAACCATAGGTGTGATCCCACCAATCACCCTCCCTCCACCTATCCTTCCCCCTCCCCTCCCCTCCCCTCCCTCTCCCCTCTCCTCATGTTCCTGGGCTAAAATTGGGTTATAGCTTTCCTATGAATGCTGTAAATTAGTTTCATAGTAGGGCTGAGTACATTGGATACATTTTCTTCCATTCTTGGGATACTTTGATAAGAAGAAATTTTCCAGCTCTGTACATGTAAACATGAAGGAGGTAAAGTCTCATAAAAACAAAGCAGGAGGAATCATGTCTTCTTCTTCTTCTTCTTTTTTTTTTTTTTTGAGACAGAGTCTCAAGCTGTTGCCCTGGGTAGAGTGCTGTGGCATCACAGCTCACAACAACCTCAAACTCTTGGGCTTAAGCAATTCTCTTGCCTCAGCCTCCCAAGTAGCTGGAACTACAGGCACCTACCACAATGCCCAGCTATTTTTTGGTTATAGTTTTCATTGTTTGGCAGGCCTGGGCTGGATTCAAACCTGCCAGCTCTAGTGTACATGGCTAGTGCTCTAGCCCCCTGAGCTATAGGGGCTGAGCCCTTTCTGTCTTTCTCAGCTACTCCTTTCTGAGTCCTTTGACTAGAAAAAGGAGGCTTCATGGGGGTGTTCTTTTCGTCTACACCTGTTAGCCTTCCCATTTTGCCAGGTACTTTATTCTCAAGTCTGTGATATATGAGGGGAAAAAAGCCCAAGGTACTCATTTGCACATCTTCCTCAGGTCCTGGAGTGCCTCCTTCTCTCTAACATTCAAAATATTCTCATGTTCGTTTTATATCCTATGTCCAAGGTTTTCATGGTACTTATGAGAGGAATGGGGAGAAATGCCATTTTGCCCCCAGAAACAAAGTATGGAGTAGAAAAAGAACCATGTTTTTTCCATAGAACCAGAGATCTTGGTGTAGTTTAATTTGCGTTTGTCTTGAGTAAGCTGACCAACTTTTCATGTTTAAGAATCATTTAGGTACCTATTTGAAAACTATCTGGGGATGGTGCTAGATATTCTCTATTTTTTTTCCCTCCTCTTCTCAACTCCTGAAACAACCCATATCACCACTGTACATGTCAGCTCATCTCTTTATCTCTTTTACCTGTTGATCCTGGGAGTGAGTAAGGGCAGTTTCTTGAATGCTGCTGAGGTTGGTGCTGAAGGGAAGCCACAGAGAAATCCTCTGTCCTGTGTCCCAGCAAATGAAAGTGGGAAAATTCCGAAACAAGAGGTTTGTGCACTTCAGGGTGAGGATTGTCCATGATTGAGGTGAATTACAGTGAAGTATCCCTGTTGTGTCAGCAGTTATTCTGTGGGCTTTGTGAAAAAGGCTGTGTAATTTTTTTTAATTGAGTAACAGTCAGCACTATAAAGGTTTTAATGGAAAATACTTGTGGCTGAAATGCCTATTAAAACTCTAAATATCATTTAGAGTCTTGTGGACATGGCATCCACTATCAAAAAAACCCTCAACACAAACATTCGTTAGTGTTCTTGGCCTTGGTTTGTCACTATTGTTCTGTGTAAAAAACTACAGATCCAGGACGGCGCCTGTGTCTCAAAGGAGTAGGGTGTCAGCCCCATATACTGGAGGTGGCAGGTTCAAACCTGGCCAAAAACTGCAAGGAGAAAAAAAAGAATTAAAAAAAAACCCTACAGATCCAGCCTAATGGTCTGCATTGGGGCCTACGTATCAGTCATTCCTTTTCTTCAAGTTTCCAGGTGACCCTCAAGTGCAGAGCTGAGAACCACTGGCTATAGGATTACTCTTATCTCCCTCTTAGCACTGGCCTAACACTTCAGCCAGTAGGAGATTCCCCAAGTTCCAGAAGTTTCCAAGCTCTGAATCGTGCCTCTCATGAATTGCTCTGCCTGGAGCATTCTCAGTTACCTCTGATGGCTGTCCACTTGGCAAACAGCCAACCATGTGGGAACCGTGCCCTATTCAGTAGAACTGAACCTCTTGAACCCCATGCAAACATTTCTCCCAGTCTCTCAGGGGAATGTCCCTTGATGGCGGGCACTATGACTGATTAATCTCCAGAGCAGTAGTGCCTGGCCTGGGGCATGATCAAGTGCGTGAGAACTGCAAGCTTAGCCTTGGAAATTTCGGAAGGAAAACAAGAGGAATCCCATGGTGTATTGCTACGATTATGCCAGTTGTTTCTTGTTGGTGCAATTTTCTTTTGCTAAGTGTACTTTCAGATTCTAAAAAGTCAATGGCTAAATGTCACTCGAATCAGCAGGATTGACCCACCATTAAAAATACTGGTTGGTTTTCTTTTTCACGGAAACCTTCCTGGGGATTGCTGTTTGGTGGACTTAGTCATTTCCTCACAGAATCAATATCTGGCCAATTTTGTTCTGTAGAGGAGTGGCAGGCACTTATCACCAGCTTCCACTATTGTTATCACATCTGTCTTTCCTGGCCAGGTTTTTATTTATTTATTTTATTGTTTTGCAATGCTGCAGTTCCTCCTCTCAACCTTAAGGCAACCAGATCTTTTCCCCCTTTACGTTTGTTTTTTTTGTTTGTTTTTGCTTTTTGCTTCCTAGATGATTACCAATTATATTAAAAGCTTCAATAAAAAATAAAACTGTTTGAAAGGTTATAACTGCAAATATGGCCAAGGTCTTTTGATCTGGGAGATACAGTCTTCTTTATCAGACATGATCTTTTTCACTATCTGACCTTGGCCGCCTTTTGGCTTGTACTCATCAACACTTTTCCTGTTCCTCAAGCGTCTTTCATCTCATGACTACACTATCACCTCTGTGCAGGCCTGGTTGGGATGGAGCTCTTTTTCATTGGTCCGTAGTGCTGAAGACAAGGTTCTGCATGTGAGGAGACCCAGTGAGGCTTGCCCGGACAGCACCCCAGGGCAGCCATTTATCCTAAGGATCTTTACAGAATACCTGGTTCTCATTCATTTCTTCACTTCAATAAGCAGTACTTGACCTGGCTTATATTCTCATCTAGGGCAATCTTTTCTTGTCCCCTTATCTATAAGGCAATTCACTCTAAAATATTATTGAGCACCTACTATGTGTCCGGCTGTGTGGTAAGTGAGGGGTCATGAGCTCAGAGCATGTTAATTCCGTAGTTTCTTGGTCTTGTCAGCCTTTGGATGCTTCCTCTACTAGGAATGCCTTTCAATTCTCCTCATTCATGTGGCAAATCCCTTACACTTTAGGTTTTGATTTTGTTACGTTCTTTTACAGCATCCCCTATCTCCACCTTTTAGGTTAAACATCCTTTGTTTGTGCTCCCATGCTTGTGCCATTAGTGCCCTGCATACAATTTGGTATAGTATAGTTCTTTGTATCAGTCAGGATTTAACCAGAGAAACAGCAATAACAGTAAGATATACAGATATGGATGTAACTGTAGGTATAACCATAGATATGTGTGTGTATATCCTACAACTACACTATTGGATACACTATATAAATAAATCATATCATATTTTATGTATAGGGAGAGTATCCCTGATACAAATGCTCCCATATCCAAACCTTTTGGAGCATGAACATGATGCTCAAAGGGAATGTTCACTGAAGCATTTTTTAAAATTTCAGATTAATATGAGGATACAAATGATTAGATTACATTGTTTGCAATTGTGAGGTAAAGTCAAAGTTGTAGTTGAGCCCTTCCCCCATGAGGTGTGCCACACATCCCTACATTGTGCCCATCAGGTAAGAGCACAACAATCCTCCCCCCAGTTGAGTTTAATTCAGTTTTTCTCTCATGTGGGCTTGTGTGGGCAGGTAGTTGTTCATCTGTTAGTTTTACATTAGTATTGAGCACATTGGATACTTCCTTTTCCATTCTCGTAATACTTTACTAAGGCGAATGTTGTTCAGCTCCATCCAGGTAAATACAAAAGATGTAAAGTCTCCATCTTTTTATGGCTGTATAGTATTCCATGTTATACATATACCACAGTTTATTAATCCATTTATAGGTTGGTGTGCACTTGGGTTGGTTACACATCTTGGAGCTGCTATGAATATTCTAGTGCGAAGTCCTTATGGTAAAATGATTTTTTATTTTTGGGGAGATACCTAATAATGAGAATGTGGGATCAAATGGAAGGTGTACATTTAGCTCTTTGAGGATTCTGCATACTTCTTTCCATTGAAGCATTTTGGATTTTAGATTTTTGGACTTGGGTTAGTCACCTGGTAAGTATAATGCAAATATTGCTAAATACAAAAAAACCTAAAACATTTCTGGGCCCGCGCTTTTCAGATAAGGGATATTCAAGCTCTGTGTGTGTGTGTGTGTGTGTGTGTGTGTGTGTGTGTGCGCGCGCGTGTGTGTGCGCTTATATGTCTTTGTGAGAAATTGGTTTACCTAGGTGTCGGGGCTGTCTAAACAAGCCCCAACTCCGCAGAGCAGGCAGTCAGCAAGGTAAGATCATAAACAGGCTGGCACTGCACAGGCACTGGCTGAAGCTTGTTCCCCACTGGCAGAAGTCAGGAGGGAAGGTCACAACAACTCTCTTTTAAAAGGTTTACTTGTTTAGGTTAGGACCACCCAGGATAATCTCCCTTGGATCAATTTAAACCAGCTGATGAGGAAATTTAATCACATCTGCAAAATTTCTTTCACTATAGAACCTAGATCCATGTTTGATTGAATAAATGGGGACTGTAGCTGAACCAGCCATCACAGTTATGAATAAATAGTTACGGAAGAAAAGGAAGACTGGCTAACTGGATGAGGAAGCTGGTTTTTGCAGGGTGTCACCAGAATATGTACAGTTCTGCATTTGGGCAGAACAGGAGGACTCCGGAGACCCTGAAGGCAGCAAAACTTGTTTCTTGTTTCTCTCTGCTGTCTGTCTCTGCCCCACCCCCACGCTCCCTTTTGATCCTTCAAGCCCTTCTTTCAGAATTGTCTTGACTTCTTACCAATTAGATAAGACTGGCGTCCCCAAGGGAGCCCCGGCCTAAGGCATTAGGCCTGTAGCAATATCAGCCTTCAAGCATTGCTCTGTCTCTAGTTTGTTTGTGGCCTTGTCTTCTCATCCATGTTGGACTGCAAGCTCTGGGAAGGTGGGCACAGAGACTTGGCTTCTCTGTGTCCCTCTCCAGGGACCTGCAGAAAGCAGTTGCCTGAAAATCCTGGAAGCTTTGAATGAAAAGAAAGAGTTTAAAATAAATTATCCTCATTGCTTAAGCTGCTGGATTCTGTATCACATGTTTAAATGAAAGACAATTTGTCTTCTAATTAGATTTTAATGAATTGCACTTGACCTTTGAGCTCCATTTTCAACCTTGAGAGCAGGCAGTGAATGTGTAAATTCCAAGGCTTGATTTAATAATAAAAATCACTTCCATTTGTCTTAGCACTTTCCAGCTTTCAAATTATATTGCCTTCCTTTCTATTACACAAGCCTGTGGGGCAGGTGGAGATCCACCCCACGCCACAGATGTGTAAACTGAGAATCAGAAAGGTCAAAACCTCTGCCCAAGGTCACTCAGCTTGTAGAAGGCAACCAGGGAATCTAACGTGGGTGTTCAGGCTTCTGGTACAGTGTGCTTTTCTCAAGAGAAGAGAACCAGTTTGGAAGACAAAACTGACCACTGGTCATGAAGGATAAAAGGGATTTAGTTATGGGAAGTTCTATTGAATGGCACAGAGCTCCTATGCTCTGCTCTTTACCCCTGCCCCCCACCCTACTGTCCCTATCATCAGCAGGGCCTCTTTGGGGCATTTCTCAGTGCTCACTGGGACATTGTAAGACATTCCATAATATTTGCCAAAACCAATATGCATATGTTTTCTGACAGCAGTGGCTCTAATTTGCCTGTGGCAACTTCTCTTTCTCTTCTTGACTCTTGCCAGAAAATTATTGGACATGTTATCTTACAAAATAGTAAGACTGAGATGAAGAGAAAACTGGGGCAGCAAGAGAGAAAAAAAATGGCTTTGGTCACCAGACCACTGACTGCTGTTCAATATCTGGTAGACCCATTTGAGTGTTCATTTTCTTTTTGCATTTTTTTTTGAGACAGTCTCATTTTATCACTCTGGGTAAAGTGCTGTGGCGTCACAGCTCACAGCAACCTTCAGCTCCTGGGCTTAGGCAATTCTCTTGCCTCAGCCCCCTGAGTAGCTGAGACCACAGGCACCCACCACAACGCCCAGCTATTTTTTTGTTGCAGTTTGGCCGGGGCTGGGTTTGAACCTGCCACCCTCGGTATATGGGGCTGGCCCTACCCATTGAGCCACAGGCACCGTCCTTCATTTTCTTTTCAGCAGTTAGAGGTCTGCTAACCTCTCTAGACTCTGAAGTTCACACTTAGGGCGAATAAAGAGGAAGGAGCCATCACTGCTTTGGCCACAGAGACAGCCATGGCTGGTTATTTATCAAGGACAGATTGGTCTCTCTGTTGTAATTAAGCCCTATAACCCAGGGAAGCGCTCTTATTTTTCCCTCTCACCTTGCAAAATCCTCTCCAAACTTTCCAGCCATATTTCACATTCTTTGGGAGACCTGCTAAGATTACTCAGTCCTTTCTTGAGCCAGAGGGCCAGCAACCTACCTAGAGACAGCATTTCATGATGATGGAGCCCTTTACTCAAGCCATAGAATTTCACCTTAGTCTGACCCCAACTCCATGGGGCAGGGAAAGCTATCCCTCCCATGTCTATTGGTGAATCAGAAGCCTGAGGCTCAGAGAGGTTATATGGTTTTGTCAAGGTCACACAGGCAGTGTGGTTAACCTTGAATGATCTCTAGTCTCTGCAGCCCATTCTCTGCTTCTATAACAGCCCATGTCCTGCCTATCAGATGAGAGGACCTCTGAGTGTTCATTAATGTGTCCCAGGTGCCTGCTCTGCCCAGTTACCAGCACTGGGGTGTGTCTTTGTGAAGCATTTTGGCCCAGGCTTAGTATTTTCAGACTTCTTTCTGAGAGCTCTTTCCATGTCACTCCCCTTCTGCTCTTAGATACTCCACCAAGAACATTTTCACTTGGTGTGAACTTGTGGTTGGCATGCCCATCAGAGTTTGAGGTCAGCCCCATCATGTACCTGGGAGCAAACTGAAACCCAGACTGGGAAGATGAATTCTCAAAGGTCACACAGCCAGACTGGGATGTGCCCAGATTCTGATACTTTCCCACAGTATCATAGTGATCATATGAAATTGTCTTCTCCTCTTCCTCCCTAATGGCTGTACATATTTGAAAGAGGCAAAGGGTAGTTGGGTGGAATGCTTTTAAAAGACAGACAGGTTCAAGATCATAAATTTCACACTGGAAAAGTGGTAGGCACATAGATGACATTGTAGTTTTCTATTGCTGGGTAACAAGGTACCCCACAGGTTGGTTTGACACAACAAACTAACATTTCTCCCAAATCTGTGGGTGATTCTTTTGCAGAGCTTCCTTGGCCTTCCTCATATGTGGCTACATTTTAATTTCTGGATCACCTTGGGGCTGGGCTCAGCCAGGGTGCTGGGATGAGTGATTGTCTCTCTTTTCATGGTCTCAGGGCCTCTATCTATGAGTATTCTTTTTTTGCTTGATATTTTGGACCAAGCTTCCTTCCACAATGGTGAGAATGTTTTAGGAGTAAAAGAAGAAGCTTTCAAGGCCTCTTAAGGTGTTTAGGTCTAAGCTTGAAAGTCACAGTGTCACTTCTGCTACAACCTACTGGCCAAAGGAAATCATAGGATTCTCTAGCTCAGAGTCAGGGGGAGAGCAAATAAGCTTGACTTGTTGATGGAAGGATTAATTGGCATGTGCATACGGGAGGAGGAGAAATTGTTGGCAATCATTTTTGCTGACAATTGACCACAGAAGGTATTCATTAATGCCAGTCGTCCCTTTTGCCAGACATGAGAGTGAGAGGAAGCAGAAGAAGAGAAATAATGTATTCATTGATGAATGAATAAGGGATGATATGACTTTGGCCATGACAGTAGAGCAGGGTTGAGTAAGAGAGGTTGATTGGGTCAGGCCAGATGGGCCTAGTGGTTCCCAATCAAGAGCTTGGGTTTTCTTGTGAAGATAGCAGGGAGTTGAAGAGTTTCAAGGATATAATAAGGTGTGCATTTTAATTTAACAGATTTAAATTTTATAAAGATCTCCCTGTTGGTAGCGTTGAAAAAAGTGTGACAGAGGGCAAGGAGACCAGCTAGGAGGGTAGTATCATGGCCAGGAAAGAAGTGCTGAGGGTTGAAAGTATGATAGCGAAGGGAAAGATGGAGCTGTCACTCACTTGGAGGATATTATGGAAGTAGTACTGCTTTCAAAATACAAGACATTTTAAAATATTTAAAAATTAAAAATACATGTTTTTATTTTAAAAGTCATGCCACAAAACCAGACTGTCTAGCCCCAAAGCAGACTGGAAAAGCCATGAGGGAGGATTGGCTAGGAGCCAGGAGAGAAATGGAAATCTGGTCTCTTCACTTGACTCCTCTTATGTACTGTTACTACCTGAGCCTTACATCACATGTTTCTCTCAATGATTTTAATTCTCACCAGAGAGGAAAGTATTGTTATAGCCTTTCAAGAGAGTTTAATCCACTTACCATATTGCCTGCATTTCAGTGTACTCTCTGCATGAATATTCTGAAAGCAAAAACCTGGCCATAAGTCTCATAAGTCTGTAAAAGGTTTTACTTCTTGTTCAACATATTTCCTCACTGGTTCCTTCTAAATGAGAAAGAAGTAAATTTTACTCTTTGTAAAGAAGTAAATGGCCAAGAGTGACTCAGTGTTTGCCCCTCTTTGAGCCTGTTGCTCTGGAAATACTTAATCACTGTCCGGCCAGCTGGACTTGTATCCAGCAGGGGAGGTGAGATAGGTGATCCACTTGCCTGCTGGCAGCACAGAAGGAGTCACTGGAAGCCATTTAGTCTAATACATTCATTTTAAGGCGAGTATGGCGTGTGTGTGCATGTGTGTCAGGAATCCCGGGGAAGACAGTTGCAGGGGCAATTCGGGGGGCCCCAGGGCCAGAATTGGGGTGTTCTGCATGCCTTGGCACTTGGCAACTCCTAAACAAGAACAATGATGAGAAACAGCTGAAGTTGCTCAGGGCCAAAGTTTTGCTTTCTGGGAGGTAAGAAGATGAAGCCCTGTCATCCGAAATGATTTCTCTTCCTTCTGTGCCACTCCAAGTCTTGCACCAGGCCACAGTACTCAGACATTGGTAGAATTACAAAATAAGTCACGTCTTCTGGGAGAAAATTCTCCTGTCTAGATGGATGGTCTCTCAGGTGACCCGGCTTTATGAGGACGCTCACCCTGAGAATGCCACAGCCACACACTTCTGTGAAACAAGCTTTGATGACTGGTACAATGAAAGCAGAAAAGTAGGCAAGAAAAATATTTGCATCTGCTACATTTGTCACACAAATCATGGGCCTTTATGTCTACAGGGGGATTAGAACTATGTTTACAGAATGACTGTCAAGGAATGGAATGATTTAAGCAAGTAGGCATCTGGTGTATTTTATGTTTGGTGTTTTTTTGTAAGATTTGTAGTCATTGGAAATGATGGGAACACCAAAGGCTGGGAAAGGAAGAAAAAACTCCTGAGTCTCTAGTGAGAATCTGAAGGTAGCTGTAGAAGGCTAGACAGCTTGGAGGACCCCACTCCCTGGCAGGCAGCCACTTGGAGAGGTTAGTGAGGACAGAGTAACAGTGCTGACTGTCACTGCCATCATGAGCATCTACTGTGTGCCACGGTCTGTGGTAGGCACTTTACAGACAATCTCCTTTACTGCAGTGAGGTAGTATTGTTAGCTTCTCCTCCTTGCAGATAATGAAACTGAGGGAGGGACAGTTGAAATAATTTCCCTGGGATATATAATGGTGTTAAAAATCCTGAGTATGGAAAGGGTTGGATGCATCTGTGCTCCTGGGCAATGTTTTACTAACATGACTCCCTTGGCTGTGGGGAGGAGTGGAAATGTGACATCTAGTTCTGCTAAATAGAAGCTGTGTGATTTTGGGCAGGTGGCTTAACCTCTCTGAATCTCAGGCTCTTCATCTCTGAACTAGAGTTAAAAATCCCCACCCTTCCCCTTCATAGGATGAGTGTAAGGCTATAGTTAAGTAAGTTAAATGGTTTGGGGAATGGCCAGGGGCCATGTGCATTGCAAGTAGGAGAGTCAATTACAAACCCGGGGCTCCATAAGACCCTCAGTGGAAGGGCCCAGGCAGGAGCGTGTGATCCTACTGCGCAGGGCTGATGTGAATCAGGGTCAAGCAGACACAAGAGAGGTCCTTAGAGACCTGTGTTCTCAGCTGTCATTGTACAGATGAAGCCAAAAAGGCCCAGAGTAAGGAAGGGCCTTGCTTAAGGTCACACAGCAGGTCATTTCTCATTTACCTTTCTCCAGCACAAGGCATTTCATCTCAGGTGGCAGTGCACAGCTCCTGTTTCAATGAACTGCACACTTGCATGATAATCAGTTCAGAAATGTATTACAATGCAAACCGAAAGATAAATGGTCGTGGCATTTGTTAATATTGTAAACACCATTTGTTGGCAAGCGGTGAGCTTTATTGATATCCCTAATGTATGTATTAGCAAGAACAATGCACTACAAAATGGTAACATCTGCCAACGTAGTGCAAACAATTATAAGTAACTTTTTTAATGCAGAAATTATGCAATAACAAAAGGTATGGCTGCAAATTAATATGACACACAGCCAGGTTTATGTATTTAGAGGCATAAACAATAATTTGTACAGAAAGCAAGGAAAATTTCTTTTAAGCATTGCTTTGTCAAAAATGAGTCTCTGACACCAAATACAGGAGAAAGTCGGGGAATTGAGATGGTTATTAAATCTGACCTTGATCAGATTTTTATTATGTCAGAAAAAAATGGTTCTTAAGAGAGAGAGAGTTGTCATGGGATTAGAGTCCATCTACAGCGAGATGTTTCCATGGCAACAAATCAAACACCATTTCCTCTGACTCCAGTCTCCGGCTTCAGAAGTATGAACTTAGCATTGAATAATTAGAGTGAAACACAGTAATGTTGTGTAAAGACAAAAAACAGAAGAATCAATCTGGAAGCAGTGAATTATTTTAAAACGGCAATTAACCCCATCAACGTGACTGTTTGCAGCTCATGCTGGCCATGACAGGTCCCATGTAGGTATTTGGTTTTACAAATTAAAAGCATAATTTTTTTGTCACACACAACCTTAATAAAAAGCCAAAGCCAAACCATAATTCTGCCCAAATTAATGAAGTCTGAAAGTTATGGATAAGGCCATAATATAAATTCAGAGCTGTGTCCAAGTCTGCAGTAGGTGGTAGCATGTAATACTCTACCTGAATTCTCCTCATGTTTGAGGGATCTAAAAACATACTTGATACTGGTGCATGGTTAGTGTCCCACAACCAATGAGCTATCTAAATTCATAGGCTCCAATGTCACACTTCTAAAATCTTAGTAGAAAGTTAAACTGGTACACACAAAGCCACTTAAAACTTAGGGAGCGACCTAGGCCTTCAGCTTCTCGGTTGGCTTGCAGTATTGTCATCTAATTGCATTAAGGCTACATTTGCACTGTTCTTCCTCAGGAAATGTGTCTCAGGAGCTAATTTGGGGGACGGCATCTGATGTTCACTGCTGTGTAGTGTTTTCCCCCAGATGTTTCCCATTTCGTTCAGAAATGTTTCCTACCCACAGGGAGAGACGAGAATCCGCGATCTGCACTTGTGCCAGAACATGTTGTCTCCCCCATGTCCCCCAAATCAGAGTGGGTGAACTCATCGACAAAGAAAATCTGTTCCACTCAAGCCTGTTTCTACAAAGGATCCAGGGGCTGGGGGCTCTGGCTGCTCCTGAAAACACACTGATTTATTCCTATAACTCTTTTATTCCATTTGGGTCCCACTCAGGTTGCTGGCAGAGACCCCCTCCCCTGCAGTATTCCCTCAGTCCCCCATAATGAAGTTTCTTAGCTGTGTGCAGGCTAAGGGCATTTTTTATGTAATTTTTTACATCTAGAGGAAAGACTCGTGTAATTAGATATTTAGAATAAACCACCAACTCCTAGAGCAGTGGTTCTCAACCTCCCTAATGTTGTGACCCTTTAATATAGTTCCTGTGGGTCACGACTCACAGGTTGAGAATTGCTGTCTTAGAGCAATGGAAAAAGGCCTTGCTAGTGGCCTGGATATAAAGGCAAAACGTGGCTTGTCTTAACTCAGTTTCTTGAATCCTCCTTGCTTCTTTGTATTTCCAGGACTCCTTTGGCTCTAGCTCTTTGTAATGTAATCCTGTGGTGCTGATTATGGACTGGGAAGGGTGAGACAGCCTTGCAAACTTAGTTTAAAGGGTAGGAAGGAAAAGGGGATCCAGAAGACCTTTCATTCATTCATGCATTCATTCCCTCATTGATTTCTTTATTCAGTAATTACATACTATGTACACCCAGATATGAAGCACCCCAAGGTGTTAATCCAGAACAGAGGCTCAGTTGTCTAGCTAGGCTGCCCAATCAGGACATATTGGCCCCCCATTTGGAGGGTGATGTAGATGCATTCTCATCAATAAATGCCCCCACTTTCCATATGTCATTGGATAGAAATGTTAGATTGACTTGTCCATGGGACCAAATATGAAATAACATGGGAGAGGAATTTCACAATTTATATAGCTATGAAGACCAGTACTCATCTCCTACAAGGGGGAAAAGCCCTGGCCAAGTGATTTCCCAGTATAGGCTATGCAGCACCACATGGCTACTATTGTTTGGTTATTGAACAGATAGCAGCAAAAAAGCAAAGACCTTAGTTCACATCTTGGCTCTACTTCTAACTAGCTGTGTGACCTGGTTCAAGTTACTTCACTTCTCTGGGCTTCAGTTTCCTCAGCTGTAAAATACTGTTAATATCTGTCTCACTGGGTTGTTGCCAAGAGCAGAGGAGATAAAATATAAAATATAGGGTACCTGGTGTGGGACTTGTCAGACAGCTTGATGCATGTTAATGAGAATCCTGATGAATTGGTTGTCAACCCTATTTTCTGGTTAGACCTTAAAATAGGGATGACCCTGAGGAATTTCTGATGATGGATCTAGGATAAGTATTATTTAAAAGCCGGTATGAAATGGGTAGCTTATAAAAATTCATTGTGTTAGTATGACATTTCAGTTCTCTAGTACATTTTGTGGCTTATAAAGGTAAGATAAACATTATTTCCACCTTCATTTTTCAATTTATTCCATTGCATGAAATCTCTTACATGCAAATTGTTCGATACTTTAAAAAATGGAACAGCCACTCACTTAGGTTCTTGACCTCATACATTTGAACAGTCTCACGGTTTCTTTTATTCCAGGACAACTTAAAAGCCATCTCTATGTTAATGGTAAAATAGTTACTCTAGGTCTACTTTAATGCCTTTAATAACAGTTGGCAGTTAGAAAGGTGACAAATGCAAATGTTCCCAGATGAATTGTGTGTCACGGGTCTTTCGGAGGAAACATTTACGAGGGTTGCCTTTTAATCAAATGGCTAACTGACAAGCATCTTGGCACAGGGGTTGGTGACTTTTCCAGAGAAGAGGACATGTTTCTGGAGAACATACCATCCCTTGGGGCCATTAGTGAGCACCAAGTGTCTGCGTATCCCTTCTCTTGAGTGACAAGCAGCTGCTGGTACTGTGCTATACCCCAGGTTCTCAGCACCCAAGCACCTAAGCTTGGACACTGTCCTGTATGGACCCTTACTCGCTCGCCTTCTAAGATACAAGAGTTGGTTACCTGCCATGTGTTTGGTGTCTAATCAAAAATGAGGAAAAGGCAAACAACTAGTGTGCTAATGACTAGTGCATGTGGACTTCATTCAGAAATCTCTCTCACTGTCTGTGGAAGGGGAACTGGCTTGTTCTAATGCAAAAGCGAAGGACTTTACGAAGTTTAATATTTTTGAGGTGGTTTCTTGTTTGACATTCTTGGCCATGCAGTTATAGTATCCCTATTGATGAGAGCATGGGTGAGAAGAAAGGAGGACAGGGAAGGACAACAGAAGCCCATGGCACCACTGGGGTGTCAGTAACTCTCGTCAGATGTGCTTTCCTATCAGGGAAACATATTTCTTCCCATCTCCTCCACAGTAACCCAGAGAGGCAGAGCAGGGAAAATAGGCAGAGGCAGGGAGCAGACCTCAGGGGCAGAGTTGACCTCCCTGAGTCCTTTCCCAAACGTCCCCTATACCTCAGGAAGTCCTCTGGACTCTTGTGACCTCTGGCCTCTGACTACGCTTGTTATTTATAGGTTGAATTGTTTCCTTCACTACTATAGTTTTGATGGTTACCCCCTTCAAAATTCATGTTGAAATTTAATTCCCAATGTGGCAGTATTGAGAGGTGGGGCTTAAGAGGCGATAGGGTCATGTGGGCTCATAAGTAGATTAAGGGGTTATCATGGCAGAGGGCCTGGTGGCTTTATAAGAAGAGGAAGGAAGCCCTGAGCTAGCAGGCAGTGCTCTGCACCACTCAGGACTCTGCCGAGAGTCCCTACCAGCAAGAAAGCTCTCAATTGATGCCGTCCCTGACTTTGTACTTTTCAACATCCATAAGTGTGAGAAAAAAAATATTTTTTTTAGTTTCAATTATTCTGTTATAGGCAACAGAAAATGGACTAAGACATTCCTAAATTGATACATTGAAGTTCTAACCCCTCATGTCAGAATGTGAACTTATTTGGATAGTCTTTGAATATGCAATCAAGATAAGGTGAGGTAATTACTGTGGATCCTAACCTAATATGACTGGTTTCCTTATAAACAGGGGACATTTGGGCACATCAATAAACCTGCACACGGGAAGAACACCATTTGAATATGAAGGCAGAGATCAGGGGGCTGGTTCTATAAGCCAAAGGACTGGCCCTGCCAACAACTTGATATCAAACTTTTGCCTCCAAAATTGTGAAGTGATACATTTCTGTTGTTTAAGCTACCCATTTTATGGTACTTTGTTATAGTAGCCCCCAGAATAATACCACAGACAGGATGACTTAAACAACATTTATTTCTTATAGTTCTGGAGGATGGGAAGTTCAAGACCAAGGGGCTGGAAGATCTGCTATTTGGTGGTGACTCTTGTCCTCATTTGCAGGTGGCTGCCTGGTTGTTGTATACTCCCATGGCCAAGGGACAGAGGTCATCACTCTTGTGTCTCTTCTTATAAGGGCACTAATCCATTCAGGAGACTCCACCTTTATAACCTAATTACCTCCCAAAGATCTTACCTCCTGTTTCTATCCTCTTTGGGATTAAGCTTCAACAAATAGATTTGGCAGGGGGAGGGGATCAAACATTCAGTCTACACCATATGGTTCAGGAAAAATGTGTTCTACCCTGAGCTTTGTCAGGAACTAGCTGTGAGGCTAAGGGCAAGGCCCTCCCTTCTCTGAATACATTTTCCCTCTGGAAATGAGTTGTTTCTTTTTTTAATAGCTAAAGTGTTTACTCTCGTTTTTAGGAGTTGGAATTTTCCTTTTTCAAAACAATTCCTTTGGTGGACTACCAGTACATTAGAGATTCAGAGGCATATGATCCTAACTCTCTTCTTGCCTCTTGCCCACCCCTCCCCCCACTCTGTATCCTACACTATAATCCAGATGTTCTTTGTCTTCCTGACATTTCTGAAAATCAGAGGTCCCCTTGAGGACTGGGTCTGGGTGTCTGCTTGTGCTGTCTCCTATGGGGCCTAGCACAAGGCCATGTTCACTGGGCTAAAGTGTTGAATTCAGCATCATTCTGGTCATTTCCCAGTGGTTCTTGAGTTTGGTAGATATGTCATCTGTCTGACAATCTGCATACAGGCAGTGCTCAGTAATATCACACATCTGGAAAGCAGAGGTGAGTTCATAACCTCTCTCTCAAGGACTTGCCAGGGTCTGGGTCTGGGAGAAGGTGTTCATATTTTGGGTAGAGCTTGAGGAAGACTACAGTATGCTTTCCCCAGAAGTTGGAATTTATGAGGTGTCTCTGGACATCTTTGCAGATCCTTGTAGTGTCTAGCTGTTCTTAGCTAACACTCTCTGCCTCTTTGGTTCTGTCAGAGCCATGGGCTCTGCTGTGGAGCACCTGGGTCAGAGTTGTTCACTAGACATGAGGGAACAAAGCTGGAGCAAACCTTAGAAGCTCAGGCCCTAGGAGAAAACCCTCCATGAATTAGTAAGAAACAGATGAAAATGAGAACAAATGAAAATGTATGCAGCCCCAGCCATCTGTGGGGTGATGTACCCCAAAAGAGGAAGGCCTGGACTTTGGAGTCAGATACCCCTCTGGATTCATCCATTTGTTGACTCAAGGGATGAGCAGAAAGGGACTTTTTCTTGAGAGCCTGCAATGAGCCAGGCCTCTCAGAGTGTGTGTCATGTACTAAGAATACAGCAAGACATTAAGGAGGGAGTGGTCACAGACACTTGCATACAACAGATATTTACTCTATAATGGCTCTTACCAATCCCTTCTGTTCACAATTTACCACCTCAGCTAGCACTTTCTAAAATCACAGGCCCTGAAAGCTTCATTTGGACCCGGGAAAGATATATTCATAAAGGATCCAGATGCTACCTCAGAGTTCTTCTCAACTCAGCACTCCAGGAAGTCATTTGCAAATGCTGGGAGTTATAAAATGAGATCAACCCTATTTGCCATTCTTGCCCCTGAGGCGGGCAGCCTAGCTGAAAGAAGTTAGGACTCCTGGTTGATGATGTTCCTGGATGTCAGCTCAAGAAGCTTCTGGCCATTGATCAGATAACAGGTCCATCATGGGTGAAAGCCCATTCTGTAGAGCTGGGGTTTGTGAGGCATAGGACTGAGGAAAGAGTGAGATGAGGCTGGCTGCTCCCCACTGCCCACCCTCCCACCAGAAGAGCCAACAAGAAATATTATCTCATCAAATAAAAGAGAAACAAATGATTCCTAGATTACTCTTAAATGGGTGTTTATATGATTTTGGGTAACGAGAGCAATAATGATTATATTGCTCAAATAAGAAAAATGGAGAAGGGTTGCACATCTGAGCTGACCATATGGGAAGCATCAGGTCTAGCAGCAGGGCCACCGAGCAAAGAGCTGCTGGGGACCCCCAGCCGCTGCTGCATAGAGAAAACAGCAGTAGTGGAGAAATCTCATTTTCCTTGGGGACAACCTCAATTCTGCCCTCTCTTGGGAGACCTTGTTATTTCACTTATGTATCCTTAAAACAAACAGAACAAGACAAGGGCTCTTCGTTATAATATCCTGATGTGCATCTGTCTTGGCAAAGCCCTGGGACTGCCTTGGGAGTCTCTCATGACATCAGGAGAAGGGAAACTAAGGGTACAGAAATCCTGGTTAACAGCTGGTCTCATTGTTGGGCTGAGCCTCAAATAGAACCTATTTTGATCTGTTATTTGTCCAGCCACAGTGGACTTCTGCCAAGCAGGAGAGCCTGCTGATGGCTGGGGGAGGTCCTTCTGGAATCCTGGACTCGGTCCAAACCACAGTCCTCAATGCTTCACAAGCGCACCCATGTTTTCCTGCCTCTACACTTTTGTGCACACTGTTTTCTGACAGCTTCTCCCAATCCCCACCCTTCTTATTGGTTTCTGCTAAAATCCACCTCACCTGAAAGATTCATCATAAGTGACATTTCCTCAGTAAGCCATTCCTGGCACCATCTCACCCTCCCTTCCTGCTTTGTCTAAATTAATTTCTCTGTGTGTGTGTGTGTGTATTTAACTCTCTTTAAGAACCCAGCAATTTGTATTTGTACATTGACAACTATGCTGTTAGCCCAGTTTCCTCCACTATAGTGTGAAATCCTTGGGGATAAATGGCATACCTGCCTTGTCTCTGGAATTCTCTGGGGCCTGACCTGGCCTGGCTTGGCCTGAGGTAGGCTTAGAAAGTGCATTGAGTTATATTTTGAACTCAGTAACTCAATCCCAGGCTGGTTGAAGTCAGCTGATGTGTGGTCCTTGATGGCACAGCACTTCCCACCCCACTTCCTGGTTTGACGGTGTGCTCTCTCTACTGAGCATGTGGCAGTGGCCAGCCCTTTACTGTTGCTTTCATGGAGAATGATCGATAGAACAGCACACCAGTTCTTAGATTGGCAACAGGCAGTCTTGTGGCCTGTGCCATCCTCTCTCCTATATAAATGGACACTTTGGATCCATTTTTAAGGTGTCAACTTGGACTGTTTGGTCTAGGAAGATTACCAGGGCTTTCTTATGCCTGGTAATCTTCCAAAGGTCTAAGACTCTGTGTAATGTTATGATATCATAGAACTCCAGCATTAGAAAGACCTCAGAAAGCAAGTAGTCTAACCCCTTCAGTCTATAACTAAGGGAATAGAGTGGGGCTAGGACTTGTTCAGGGTCACATAGAAAATCTATGGAAGGAATAAGATAAAAGCAAGCCCCCGCCCCTGAATTCTGGCCAGCTAGTCATTCAGTAATTCCTCCTACCTCTGTTTTCTGATCATTCTGCTAATAAGCCATGGCCAGCGATGCATGTGGACTGTGAGGTGTATGCCTGACAAAGGGGCTGGAACATTTCTGGGGTTCAAATGTATAATTTTTGAAAGCAATTTATCATGATCTATAATAGATTAATGTAGATTGTCCTTTCAATATGTGGAGCAAAATTGCCATCAATAATTCACTAGATTCTATATTGGACTGAGTATGTAAAATGCTAAAGAAGTTGGAACCCCAAGATCCCAGAGCACGCAGTGTCAAAAGCCTCATGGTCAAAATTCTCCAAAAGATGTTTGCCAGTATCGATAAGAGTGCAGTAAGACTATCACACTGAAATGTTCTAGGGGTTGTGAAAATTGGAGCAAGCTCTTGGGGTTTCTTTGCATGTCATCTACTTACAACAGACTCACTCATTCATCTCTCATTTTTCTAGTCATCTGCCACAGACATGCTGAGCTCTGACCCTAGCCCAGGCACTCTGTCGTTTGGAATTTCACTTCCCCTAAGCGAAGCTATGGAGTGGCATGTGGTTTCCTGAGTTCCCCCTAACTAGTCCCTGGGAAAGATCAAGTTCTCTACTTACGGGTGGCCACCATGGCATTATTTATAAAAGTGGTATACAGCAGCTACCTAGGGAAACTGCTGAAATTACTAAAGGCCCATTACTGACATTGATGAAACACTTAAAACAGCTGTCTATGAAGACAATGTAAAAACATGACTAATACTTATGATCAGTGAAGAAAAATGCCTTCTACAAAGCAAGATTGTCTCGAACACTATTATATTCATGTGAAAATATCACTGTCTATAAACAAGGGCTGTAAAGGGGTTCTTCAAAATGAAAGTGAGCGTGTTGTTGTGGGAATGTGGTTGTGAGTACTCCTTTTTTTTTCCTAACTTGATATGATGTTGCTTGATTGATTTTACTTATTCACTTAAAGGGAAACAAAGCCCAGTGTCTGCAATCCACGCAACTTGGTGTAGTTTGGTCTTCTGCCAGCAGATGGAGATGCCCCGCTTTCTGTTTTCTGGCAGTCAAGCTCCAGAAGAAAGGCTTAGTCTCAGTCCCAAGGTCCTGTAGATTCTCTGGATTTTTATTTAAATATCTAACTATGAATTCTCCATCACTTGATGACCCCTGAAAGTAATCTCTGATCAGGGTATGTGGCTTCAAGGGAGAAGATCCGAGTTTTGTAAGGCCTAGAGCTCATATAACTTGGGAGGGCCTCTTTTATAAGAAATAATTCAAAATTACAAATACTAAATCAAGTGCAGGGCCTTGGAAGGCCCATTTAGTTGAGTCTTTGTTTGTTTCCCAGTAAGTCCATCTGAGATTGCTACTTTGGTACAATCCATCTTGCCTGGGGAAGAAGGTCACTAAAAGCCCACAAGCTCCTGGAGGGAGGGGCCATATCTTCATTTCATCAGACATTGGTAGAGGGTTGTTTTCTTTCCCATTCTTACCAGTTCAATGTCTAGTATCAAGTAGCTACTTAGTGAGCGATAAATAAGGGGAAGCAGAAAGAGAGGCTAGGACGAAGTCTAGAACCCAAGTCTACCTGTGTGAAAGAGGAAGCTTGAACATGCCTTTTTATCTTATTCTTCTGAGGGTCCCAGCTAGCTGCATAACAATGACCAGAAATGATACTCTGCGGGTTTCCCACCATTAGCTACTAATACAATTCATCTCTGGGTTCCAGAAAGTCTGAATTGTGCAGTCTTATTTAAATAGAGAGAGTTTAATAACTTGGAAAGCCTCTTTAGCATGAAATAGGTGAAGGAAGTCTTTCCTTTAAATTCTCTTTGAATTAAGTTTTAATTTAAATTAATATAGGAAAATGGCTGTATGTGTGGTTTACCTTAACTGTCCTGCCATGTTTACTTATTGTATTTTATATGCAGGTAGGCCCAATCCTCCTTTATGCAAAGATGTTAGTGGCTGACTTCTTTGCTCTTATCCTTCTGTTGATAGCAATGGTCAGTCTCCTCATAGCCAGGGTGCCTCTCCTTTTCTAGAATCATGTCCATGGCTTGTTCTGGGTTAACAAGAACAAGCTGGTGGGTTAACCAGAATAGGCATCTGGTCCTTATGATTTGTATAATGTTGGGGGGGGAGGTTGGGGTCGCAGTTCCCTGAGCCCAATTGACCTGGTTCGATTACTTGGCTGAGGTACAAAGTTGAACCAAGGCACAGAGGTAATTGAAAGTAAAAACAAATGGAAACTGGAAATTAAACTGGAGCAGCACAAGCAGTGTGAGTAGAGAGCAAAATTACTTGCATAAGTTTCAGGGTAAGAGAGAGAGATTTTATTTAGGAAGAACAAAGAGAAAGTTTAGAGCACTTCCAAAGAGAGTTGGAAGTGGGTCCCTCTTGTGAAGGGGAAAAGATGACAGAGAGGATGGAGACAAAGGCCTGCAGGGGTATTAAATACTCCATTTGACATTGGCTACAAGTCTTTCATTACCTCTCTGCACCTCCAGGCAGTATTGCCCTCTTCTATTGCTCATTAATTGTCTCTATTGGTCATTGGTTACTTCATACCCACATTCTTATGAAGGCCTGAGAATGGTCTCTTATGGGCCCTCCACAGTTCATGGTGTAGCAGGCAAGGTTTTCCTCTCACCCTCCTTGAAACCTTTTCTTAGAGTCCCTTCTCATATAACTTATCCTTAAGAATAACTCCATACCAAATATATGTCCCCCCTTGCTATATCATTTTTGTTAGTCTAAGATGCATTAATAAATAAACCCATACATGTGATGGCTTAACACAATAGAAGTTTACTTTTTGCCCATGTAACAATCTATTATAGCTGGTTTCAGACTGGTATGAGTCTCTGTTCCACACAGTCATTCAGGGGCCTGGGCTGAAGGAGGCTCTGCCTTCTTTAGTAAGTGGGTTTTAGTGTCACTGATAATCTCCGACTCAATCAAGCAGAAGGAGGAAAACATGGAAGAGCTCATGGTAGAGGTTTTTTAATGGGCCAGGCCTAGAATTAGCATGCTTTGTTTTTGCTTCAAGTAAATTGGCTAATTCTCCATTATATGGCCACATATAATTTCATTTTTCTCTATGAAACCAAATTGGGAAAAAAAAAAAAAAAACTAGGAAGTACCTTTAATCATGAGCCACAAAAGTAAGATGGGATGTCATGTACAGTGAACACTGAACTGGAGTGAGGGGGTTGGCGGCCCAATAGAAAAAAAAAAAAAAAGGTGTTTTTCGAGATTTTGGAGAGAGCTGGCAGAGCACCAAATTCTCCCAAGTAGGTGACCTACTCTAAGGGCAAATCTTATAATCCTTCGTTTGGAACAATAAATCTGGGTGAGTCTTTGGCTGTAGGAATCTCCCTAACTCTCTTGGATACTTTAAAATGGCAGGGGAGGTGGGAATGAGTGAGAAAACGCTCAGACACTTCATCTTTGTAAATGTGCAGCATGTTGAAGAAAAATCCCTTGGGAGCAGCCATTCTTTGTGAGCTAAGGAAAACAGTTAAGCCACCTCTCAGTCACTTTCTATCACACACAAAGCGCATTCACAAGTGCACCTCACCACCTTCTCCCACAAGACCATAAATCACAAAGGATTTTACTAAGAAGCAGGGGATTTTCTGCTAACCCAGACCACTACACGGGACCATTTTCTACACTGTTCCTTTCAAATATCTGGTCTAGGACGATTTCTGCTCACTCAAGGGTGACTAATAATGAAAAAGGAACAAGGAGATCTATACAAACATGTAACAAAATGGTAGAAATAACAAGATAAAGAAGAAGGCAAACTAAGTCTACACAGTACAAACATTTTGATGTGGAGCTGATGAAAATCCTGACCAAATATTTGTTCAAGAATTCAAAGAACTTAACAAAAGAAGTCTTTTGTGAATTAAAAGCTCACTTCACAGGTGTAAGGAATCAAGATAAGCAACAGAAGGAGGTGAAAATTGAGCTGTATCTAGGACACAAAGTGGAAGAGAAAATTAAAATCATCACAGAAATTATGACTGTATTCTATGTTTCTAAGTAGCAAGTGGTGACATATTATCAGCATATTAACTGATGTAATAGTAAAGACTGTTGACAACAGAAAAGTGGGTGGCAACCTTGAGACAATTGAGCAAAACAAAATGGAAATTTAAAGAAAATAATTAGAAAAATTGTAAATATAGAATACAGGCTAAGGAGAAACAATATAAACATGTATATTTTTTCTGGAAGAAAAAATTAGAAAAATAGAAACTATTCAAAGATGTAATTTGCAAAACTTTCCTGATATTAAAGAAGATTTGAATCTAAAGATTGAAAGAGCACGGTATACATTTTTTATTATTGTTTCGGGTTAATGCAAGGGCACAAAGAATTAGGTTACAATGTTTGCATTTGTCAAGTAGACTCCCGCTTATGATTGTGTCCCACCCCCAAGAGGTGTGCTATACACTGTAACATTGGGGCACAGTATATTTTAAGACAAAAATTTAAAAATATTAATCAGCACTGAACCATAGTCTAGTAAAGTTTCTTGAATTAAAGATAAAAAATATAATCCTCTGGGTATCCAGTCAAAAATGATTAAACTACCTATGACAATAAAATAAAAAACACAGGTTGGCTTCAGACTAATCTATATTCAACATTACAATACAGTGGAGAAAAAGGCTTCCAAAATCTTCAGGAAAAGACAACGTGAACCAGGAAATGTGACCTAGCTAAATTGTCATTCAGGTATAATGACCACAGACAAATATTTTCAGGTCTTCAAGAATTTAGGGAATGTAGTTTTCATGAATATGTTTTTGAGGACACTACTAGAAGATGAGGTTGAACCAAAAGGTGATTTGGAAGCTGTGGCAAAATAAGTGTAAAACTATGGGAAAATGTTCAAAGAAGTATGGAAACAATTATAAAATACCAAATATAAATTTAATTAACCATGGCAATGAAGAAATATTAAAATACTTAATGAAAGTTAGGAGATATAAAGGGAGAAAGTGAGATTGTATATGTAAGCTGGTTTTTTTATTTTTCATACTGAGTGGGGTCAAAATATTTTTCAAATGTTGCACTGGAATTTTAAAAGGTATACATATATTTAAATGCATAAAGTTAACCATTGGAAGAATTAACACTAATAGCATACCCCGTAAAATTAAGAGGGGGGAGGAGGAATTAGAAGTGGGAGTATATTAATTTAATTCATTACTATACTTGAAGATTCAATATATATTAGCTACATAAATAGAAGATGAAGTCCAGTACATAAAATTCTTATAATGGTAACCATTGGAAATAAAATGAGACAATACACCTTCCAAAATAATAGCAGGAAACCCCATACAATATAAATAACAGAAATTAAAATTTGGAAAACATTATAGCACTCACACTAAACATATCTACCATGTTAACAAACAGAAAAAGAGATACTCATATTTACTAAGAAAAGCCCATTAAATACTGACTATATGATACTTACGAAAACGAAATGACTCATAAAAATTGAAAGCAAAAGATTGGGCAAAACATTTTAGTCAAATGCAAATAAAGAAGAAAGACATAGGAAAATTAATATCAGACAAGGTTGAATTTAAGGAAAAGTTAGCCAAAGAAAGGCAGGGTATAATACAAGTTGAATATAATGAAGCTCTAACAGCAATGAATATCTGTGCACCAAGTAACATTTCATCAATATTTATAAAGAGAAACATAAAGGACTTCGAAGAGAGCTAGAAATACATGTAGAATAGTTCTTAATTTATTTACATAATCCCATAATAAGTAGTCAAAAAATAAGTAATTGTAGAGAACTTAAATAGCCAAGCCAATGAGGTACAGTATTGCTTTTAACTTTTAGATCTACTTTATAAATGTTTATCAACAAGGCAGATCAATTCTATACTCTAAAATCAGAGAACATCTTTTTTTCAAGGGCCCATGGAATAATAACAACAATTGATTATATATTTTGAGCCCCCCCCCAAAATAATGTATACCAAAATTTTAAAGGGGTGCAATATCATCTGAGGTTAACTCTGTATTATCCCCGTCCTTTTGAAGAAACCGGGGACTACATTCCCCAGAATTACTTGCCGTGTAAGTGTTCTGGGTTAGAGTTGGCCAAATAAGAGGAAATATCATGAGATTTAGGAGACAGAAGAACAGCATAAGCCATTTGCCTTTGGAGATAGTACCTCAGAGATATGGGCAGATGAGAGAGTCACAATGACTTCTTGATGATGGCTTGAGAACCACCACTTAGTTGTTGCAATGTGGGAACATTCTAAGAGGTTCTTGAGAATTTGAGCAGTTTTACAGTGAGCATATGAGGATTCCGCACTTCCATGATTCAGAATTGGGTCAGTGTCTGCTTTTTTCACCTTCCAGCTGCAACTTTTGATGCATAAAATAAATTTAAATAAACAGTAGCTTTAATACAAACAATAATCTGAAAATCACAGGTCTCTGCCAAAAAACAAAACAGAAAGTATAAAGACAGTGAAGAAAAAGATAAATCGACTAAACACCAGTTGACAGCACCAAAATAAAATAGGCAACGTCTAGCTCCTCATAGGATCACACAAGCATTACCATCAAAGGAAAACTGCTCAGGTGCTTGACAGGTCACCTAAAATATGAAAGCTCTCCTCAAATGCAAATGACATAACAGAAGAAGCTGGACACATCTGCCTAATATGGCCCTGGAAGATGTGACATTGTAAGGTCAGTCTAAGGGAGTTAATGATACTAATAGCTCAGTAGCACTTGTTGCTAACCCTTAGGGGTTTACGTTTAATTCCTCATAACAACATTATGGATTAGGTATTATTATTGTGCACTGGGTTGGAAAATGGTGGCAGTGATAAAAAGGGTTAAAGGAAAGATATGTATATATTTTGTATATATAGGTTAAGTTCAGCCTGAGGACTTAAGAAATTCTTGGGTACTACTTACTTGTTGCTTCATCCTCTGATCTGAGTCTAAGTAATATAGATAAGAAACTGTGAAGCCCATTCACATTATCCCTATATGAAGGAGGTATGGGGTGGAGAGAGCAGAAACTCAGTCCTACAAACACCTGGCAAGTGACTGGGAACAGGGTAATTTTGGCAGCCTTAAGTGGAGTTTGATCTCCTGTTCAAAGGAGGAGATAGAAGTGGAAGCATGCAGTTGAGGTCTGGTAGTGTCTGAGGTCTCATGGCTTCCCCAAATCAGTCACTGCAGCAGGGTGACCAGGTGCCAGGGATTGCAATGATTGGCAAGGAGAAGCTGAAGTTCTTTCCAGCCGTCTTCAGGCTCTTAGGAGCAACCCTCTGAGGGCGGAGGGTTGCCTCCCAATGAAAATTGGGCCCTATTACTGCATGAACAAGAAATTAATTCTGGGTAGGCCAGAACTAGCTATTCATTATACAAAATATTTATAAGTCTGACTAAGTAAGTTGACCACCCAAGGGACTGTAACAAATTGGTCCATATTTGGATGGTGTCAATCTACGAAACTAGGCTTACTGTTTCTGATACATATACGGGGTATATGTCTACTCTATGAAAGTTAGGTCAACTTAAGGAGGTGGTCAATGTAGGGAGGTGGTCAGCTTTGGAGGTTCTACTATATTAAGAAGGTTTAGATAGCAAAATATAAACAAAGATGAAACATATGACAAATGGAAGATAACAAATTCCAAAATATATGACTAAGATATTGTTAATTAATTGCCTGAATATATGAAGAGCTCCTACAATCTATTCCATTTTTGATAAATAATTCTCCCAAATAATTCCTCAGCTCATTCAGAGTCAAAAGCCAAAATCTTTATGGTAACCAGCAAGGTTTTTGCTTTTTTTTTTTTTTTTGGTGACAGAGTCTCACTATGTGACCCTTAGAAGAGTGTTGCAGCATGATTGCTCATAGCACCTCAAACTCTTGGGTTTAAGCAATTCTCTTGCCTCAGCCTCCCAAATAGCTGGGACTTTAGGTGCCCACCACGACAGCTGGCTATTATTTATTTATTTTATTTTATTTTGCAGTTTTTGGCTGGGGCTGGGTTTGAACCTGCCATCTCCAGCATATGGGGCCAAAACCCTAC
>CAUYQV010095780.1:0-11142 GCA_963574575.1 Galagoides demidoff
GGAATATTATGCAGCCTTAAAGAAAGCTGGAGACTTTATCTCTCACATGTTTACGTGAATAGAGCTGGAACATATTCTTCTTAGCAAAGTATCTCAAGAATGGAAGAAAAAGTATCCAATGTACTCAATCTTACTATGAAACCAATTTATAGCTTTCTTATGAAAGCTATAACCCAATTATTACCCAAGAAGAAGGGGAAAGGGGAGAAGGAGGGGAGGGAAGGGGGGAGGATGGGTGGAGGGAGGGTAATTGGTGGGACCACACCTACGGTGCATCTTACAAGGGCACATGTGAAATTTACTAGGTGTAGAATATAAACATCTTAACACAATAACTAAGAAAATGCTGTGAAGGCTATGTTGACCAGTCTGATGAAAGCATTTCAAATTGTATGTAAAACTAGCATATTGTACCCCATGATTGCACTAAAGTATGCAGCTATGATTTAATAATAATAAAAAAGAAACTACTGTAGTTTTTTTTTTAAGTAGCACAATCGTTTTAACTTTTACCTATATTGTCTAAGTTGTTCCACATCCCTGTCAACATTTACTTCTGTAGATCTTTTTAATTTTAGCCATTTATTGAGTGAAAGATTATACTTAATCATAATTTTAGCATGGCTTTTCCTGATAACTAATGATGCAAGTAACTTTCCAATGTTTACTTACCATTCATGTGTCCTGTTTGGTGAAATGTCTGTTCAAGAATTTGGCCCTTCTTCCTACTGCATGATTTGGTTTTCTTCATGGGATAAATTAGCTTATATATGTATATATAGATATGCATATATATAACATATATATTTATGATACAAATCTTTGTCAGATGAACATATTATTAATATTTTCCCAGTCTGTGGTTTTACTTTTTGTCTTATTTCATTCATGTTGTTATAATAAAATATAATAAAAAACAAGATGGCTTATAAACAACAAAAATTTATTCTCACACTTCTGGAGGCTGCCAGGTTCAAGATCAAGACACCGGCAGATTTACTATCTGCTGATGGCCTTTCTTGTTCATAGTCACCATCTAGTTGTGTCTTCACATGGAGAAAGAGGTTAGTTAGCTCTCTCAGGCCATTTTTTTTTTTTTTGAGACAGAACCTCAAACTATCCCCCTGGGTAGAGTGCTGTGGCATCACAGCTCACAGCAACCTCCAACTCCTGGGCTTAAGTGAGTCTCCTGCCTTCGCCTCCCAAGTAGCTGGGACCACAGGTGTCTGCCACAACGCCCGGCTATTTTTTGATTGCAGCCATCATTGTTCTTTGGCAGGATGGGCTGGATTCGAACCCGCCACCTTAGGTGTATGTGGCTGGTGCCTTAGCCACTTGAGCCACAGACACCGAGACACTCTCGGGCCATTTTTATAAGAATACTGATCTCAGTCACGATGGCTCTGTCTTCATGACCCATTCACCTGCCAAAGACCCTACCTCCTAAAAACATCACTTTGGAGGTTAGGATTTCAACATATGAATTAGGGGGATACAAATAGACCTTTGCACTTTTCATTTTCACAATGATCACTTTAGATAAGCAAACATTTTTCAATTTTTAATGTAAACTTACCATTTTTTCTTTTATTTATTTTTTATTAAGTAATTTGCACATAGATCATGAATATGAATACATTTATGCCATTATGGGATTCAATATGTTGATTATTTGTACAAATTGGAGTGCTTACATCCTACTAATTAACATAGCCTTCACCTCATTTACCCAATTACAGTTTTAAGACACTTGTGTTCTATACTTGATAAATCCAACTTGTACTTGCATATGCTCCATAGGTATGGTCCCCCTATCAACCCTCCCTCTATCGACCCATCCCCCCTTCCTCTTTCCCCTCCCCTTCCCTCCTTCATCCTAGGCTATAGTTGTGATTCATCTTTCCTATGAAAGTGTGAGTGATTTTGATGTCTCTGTAAGAAATGTTTTGGGTTTGGATTTCATTGTATCTATAGGTGATGTGTGGGAAAATTGATACCTTAACAATATTGAATCTCCCAATATATAAACTTAGCATATCTTTCTTCTTAGTTAGGTCTCTAACTAAGATTATTTTGTAGTTTTCAGTGCACAGCATTAATATCTATTTTTATAAATTTATCTGTATGTATTTTGTGTCTTTTAATGTGTTATCACTGTTTAAATTAAGTCCTACAGATTATTTTGTAGTTTTCAGTGCACAGCATTAGTATCTATTTTGATAAATTTATCTGTAAGTATTCTGTGTCTTTTAATGTGTTATCACTGTTTAAATTAAGTCCTACAACCGTTCTTAACACTATATATTCAGAAATGATAAAACTAATAATTAAACTTACAGGAGATGTGAATATAGAGGTAACCTGAGTATCTATTAGATCTCCCATTCTGTTCTGTGTCCCCAGTAGCTCAATGACCATTTAGGTTTTTCTTTATCATTTCCAGGGTCAAGAAACACTGTTCCTTTTAAGCAACCTATTATAGTCTTCTTGCATAGTTCTGAATACTTAAAAGACTTTTCCTGTTAAAGTCATAGCCTTACATTTTTCACACTATTATCTCCTGAAGGTTTATTTTTTTTAAAAAGCCTAGTTGATTTCTAATAAGAGTCTCTTAGATATATGAAGACCACTATCAAGTTTGTTTATTTTTGTTCAGAGTGACCTTTTTTCTAGGGTGAATAGCCCTAGTTAGTCCACCAGTCAATCATGTGATGTGAGCTGAGGTTTGGCAATCCATGTGGCTCTTGTCCATATAAACTTCAGTATATCAATATCCTTCTCCAAGGCTGAAATGCAAACTAAATACCTTGCTTATGGTGTAGCCTTCATAGTACTAAATATATTGGGAAGATTATCTCTCAAACTGTAAGCATTCCATATTCTCAAAATTTCACCCTAAAAGCTCTTGGAATTGGATATTCAACAATTAGATGAATCAGTCCATTGGCCAGGTATCCCTGGAACACTTGATCAATATGGACTTTTGTTTGTTTCTTTCTCAAAGTTCTCATGGTTTTATATTGTACTGGATTAGGGTACCAAAACAGTGGCTGTTACAATAAGGAGTTGTTTATTGAAAATCTTGCCCTTTTGGGTCTGGTTTTATGCACAATACATTTATTTCTGTATTTAGACTAGAAGTATACCATATTATGTAAACATGAATATGTCGTCAATTTTAATTAGATACAAGTTTAGTTAATCAAGAGAAAAGGTCAGCCATTCACATAAACGAACATAAACACTTTACCTCTGATGTAAGCCAGGTATAATAAGAACTTTATGCCATCAAAAAGGAATGTTAATTAACCCTTTATCCTATTGATAACCCCAAAGTTGTTAGTTTTATATTTTCAAAGAGGAATGTGAGAAGGTAGCTAAAAAGGCAGGATACTTCAAGAGACAGGAATATTTAGAAGTGGGTAGTATTACTTGAAATTCAGGTTTAAAATCACTTTGCTAATATCTAATTTACAAAAAATTTATATATGTATTTGATCATGTATCATATAATTAAATTTTTATTTATGCTTAAACAGATATTAATTTACAAAAGAATTCTTCACCACAGCTTTGCTTATAGTTAAACTCAAATATAATTAAACTGTTATTAATCATTAGCATTTTAGCTTCTCAAATAGCAATCCTTGATTAATAAGTTGCCACTGTAGGGCGGTGCCTGTGGCTCAAAGGAATAAGGTGCCAGCCTCATATGCTGGAGGTGGCAGGTTCAAACCCAGCCCTGGCCAAAAACTGCAAAAATAAAAAATAAGTTGCCACTCTAGAAAAATGGAAAATGATGTAGGAAAAAAAAGCTAAAGTTTTTTCATTTGGGCAAGTAGTAATAATATACTCAATCTTGAGCATTTTGGTAAAAGTTTTATGTTTATTACTCCTAAGTCTTCAAATTTAGAGGGCTAAGTACTATGTATTTCTAACTTTAGTAATGAGAATCTTGTGCAGCTAGGTAATTAACTTGTAAAAATTCTTATCCCTAGAAGGTTTAAAGTTGGAGTTTCAACTGATTAAATCCTAATTATTTCTTATTTAGCATTTTATTTATTTGTTTAACAAAAAATTGTACATATTCATGTTTAAAATATGTTGTATTGAAATATGTATGCTGTAAAATGGTTTATTTGAACTAACATATGCATTAGCTCACCCTTATCATACTCTGTGGTGAGAACACTTAAAACCTACTCTTAGTCACACCTGTGATCCCAGCACTCTAGGAGGCCGAGGTAGGTGGTTGCCTGAGCTCACAGGTTCGAGACCAGCCTGAGCAAGACCAAGACCCTGTCTCTAAAAATAGCCTGGTGTTGTGCCAGGCGCCTGTACTCCCAATTACTCAGGAAGCTCAAACTTGAGCCCAAAAGTTTGAGGTTGTTGTGAGCTAGGATGCCATGGCACCCTATCAAGGGCAACAAAGTGAGAATTTGTTGCCCCCCCCAAAAAATCTACTCTTAGTAATTCTTACAAATACAATACGTTGTTACTGACTATAGTCACCATGTTGTACAATAAATCTCTTATATGTATTTCCTTTATTTAACTGAAACTGTGAATCCAATATCTTCCAACCTCCTCCCCACCAACTCCTTGTAAACGCCATTTTACTCTCCACTTCTGTGAGCTCAACGTTTTTAGTCTACACGTAAGTGAAATTATGTGGCATTTATCTTCCTGTGTCTGGCTTATTTCATTTAACATAATGTGCTCCAGGTCATATGTGTTGCAACATTTAACAGGAGTTCCTCCTTTTTGAAAGGGGCATAGCATTCCTGTGTGCGTGTGTTTGTGTGTGTGTGTGTGTGTGTATCATGTTGTGAGTGCTGATTCCAGAGTGGATTGATGAGAGGGAGACATAAAGAAACGTTGTGAGGGTGATAGATATATTTCCTATCTTGATCAAGATGATGGATTACTCAGGGGAACACACTGACCAAATTTCATGAAACTATACTCTTAGGTCTGTGCACTCCACTTTTGAAAGTGAATCTAAACAACAAAGTGATTTGGGGGCTTCATTTCAATAGCCTGAGCCTCACTGCCTGGCAGGACTATTTGAGCACTGCAGGAGTCCTGATGGCCACGTCCATCAGCTAAGACAATGGCTGTTTTCTCTCAATAAAGATCATTTGAGACCTGAAGTTATTTCTAATCAGTTTTATTTCTCTTGTAGGCTAATATATTAGTTAAACCACATAAGCTTCTGTAACAAACTCTGTATTCTCAGGTGACTTAATAGAATTCTGTTTTGTGCTTTTTAATAATTACCACTTCCACCAAGACAAAAAAAGGAAAACTAGATATCTCCTCGCAAGTCAAAGACTTAAAATCGATCATTTTTTTTCTCCCTTTCTCTTTTGCATCCCAACTGCAGTCTTCTAAAATGTTAATTAAATGAAAAATCAAGGCTTGGTTGGTTAACCAAGTAATAAAAGGTTACCTGAAAATTATTGCCTTCCTGTATGTTTCCTTTCAGTCTGAGTCACACATGCTGGGACAAATGATGTGAATATAAACTGAGAGTCCTGGCTTTTTAAATACTGAGGTATAGAGGTGAAAGAATTAGATGATTTAGACATTGAAACTTTGGGTTCAATTTCAATAGGCACATAAGCATAACTAAATAACAGGTATACTTCATTTTATCCATAGCTGAATCCAGCTCTTTCTCATATGCCCTCCAGCTGGAGGGTATATAAAAGGCTTTGACTTTTTCTGTTCTGTAGTCTTTTCAATTTTCAAAAAGCTTTTCTCTCTACTGTTGCTAAGAGGGAAAAGAAGCTGTTGCCAAGTAACAAGAAAATACAGTGTCCAGCACGTATCGCTGTCTTCTCCGTCGCATATCAAATGCAAAACTCTCAGCTGTTCTCAAGGGCAGGATGTGAGTGAGACATCATTCAGAACACTGCAGGACGGGCGCTTCGGGCCCATCTAACTCCATATAGTTTAGTGTTTCTCTAATAGCGACATTCAGCTGTCTATAGAAGTGTTCATATTCCACCTTGAGAGACAAGCAACGTTACTAATGCAATTGCACTTTTCATTTACCCCAAGCTCTTTGCTTAATCATGAGCAAATAATTTGAAAGAAGATTACCTTGCTTGTTTCATTTCTTCTTCCTGACCAAGAACGTTCATTTGTCACATTTGACCTGCTTAACAAGACCTCCTCTTTGTTCACAAGTAGTAGGTAGGTAAATGGATCTTTTATGATTCAGCTTGACGTAATACCAGAGTCACTTTGTAATTTAAGAAAGCTGTGGGTACACATTTAAGAAATTGACTCATCTGAAAGGCACCAAAATCCACAAAGCATTAAATGAACACTTGCTCTGAGTAAGCCCTGGTGATTACCTACCTATCTGTTCCTTTTTAAGAAAATGTTCACTAACCATTCACTTTCATGGCCCTGTTTATACCATATGTCCACACCACAGTCGTAGCTAATCGGACCAGTGATTGCCCTAACGAAAATCAATCCATTAGATGAGGTGAGCCACTTAAATGCCATCTCTTGGAAAAGTGCATTAGGAAATACACAGTAAGATGATGGCTTGTTCTGGGGTCATATAACCTTGGGGCCATGTTAGCTTATGCTCAGGCAGAACAAGTCATAGAGAAGAGATAGAGGTAAAGAAAATAAGCAGCCAAGAGAGACTGTGCCACTCCTGACACTAAAAAAGACAAAAGATAAATAACCCTGAGAGAGGTAGATACCGACTTCAGTTGACTGGACTATATGAACACTAATTGGTTCTGCTTTTCAATTATTTCTAAAGGTGTTTCCTTAAATCCTTCTTTCCTTGGCCATAGAAAAATTTTGTAACTTTTTGCTCACTGTCATTTTTTAAAGTTTAATTTGGCTTAGTTTACCCTCCAGTGTCACACCTGACTGGCAGCATTGACCTCCCACCTTGCTCCTCTCCCACCCACGCCTTTAGTCTTGCTCATCTAGTGTCTCAGTGGTAGAGTGGAAAGACATGAAAATGAGGACATGTGTCTCTGCTTAACTTGGCAAAGTTTATCTCTGATGGTAAGGGTCCCTGGATATTTAGTTCAGTCTGTTTCTATCTGATGTTGGGTGTCCCCGAGGAAATGGAAGGTGTGATTTTCTCAGACTGGGATTCACCTTGAACCTAGACCCTTACACTATTGGTCATTCCTTTAAGTAGAGGTGGCTTTGTCCCTCAGTGATCCTGCTAGTAGTCTGGTTTCTGTTCTTTTTCATGTTAGACATCCCACCACTTTGGGAACTCCAACATGGCTGCAGCCCAGGTTTCTGCCACTTTATTAATTCCCCTTCTCCTTCAATTGATTATTCAGTAATTGCTAAGATCCTCTCTCTCATCACCTGATGGCCAAAGAGAACAAGGATGGAATAAATATACTTCGTCATTTTTCTGCTGAGTCCTGATTACATGAGGTGCTCCAGATGATGTTCAGCCCAAATATGTAGCTGATGAATGGATAACCCCCAGTCAGGGCTCCTGAGAACTTCCTCATTTTTTCTTATCACACAATAATGGGCTCCTAAATTCCACAGATTGACCAACATTCAGCCAAGGAATGAGGTGCTCAGCTCTAGAGTGATCACTCCCTCCTTAGTGATCCTCTGACCACAACTCAAACTTGGCTGTGGTATTGGTAAGGGGAACATGGCATTGTCAAGAAGAGGAGAGTGGGGTGGTGTGGAGAGATGCTGCACAACGTCCTGCCATTTTGGTACACTCTTCCCAAGTGCATTGCCAGCACGCTCTGGCCCGTCTATCTATCCACTGAGGAGGGAGTTGGGGAGTGATAGTAAACTCTGTGGAGAGAGATCTAGTCTCTCTTGTGCATTGTTTATTAGAATTTTCTTTAGAAGATGAACAATTTAGAGCCTCTTATCAACTTAGCTCACAATTAGCCTTAACTGTAATTCTAGTATATCAGAAAAAATCCCATTCAACTTCTTTTACACTGACGCTATGATTTAATCTTCTTTTCTTATGAGGCCTGTCCTTGGTTTCTATGAGATCTATTATTAAAGTGAATTTCTAATTTCTGTCCTTATGCCCAAACTTTACAAAAATGAAACAGTAGACAAGTTCTTACTTTTGAGGGAGGAATGAGAGAAGGATACATTATTGAGAAACTTAGAGTCTGCTTCAAATGCAAAACTTACACACAAAAATAACAATACACCATGTTATTTCAGTGAGTACCAAAGAAATTGTAAGAAGCAATTGTCACTCTCAGAGGCTGGTGGTTCATAGCTGACAACTGTGCTATCATCATTCAGAATCAATAATTGGAAAAAATCACATTTTTTATTTAAAAGAAAAAGACCACTTCATCATTTAGAAAGCTTTGAATGTTGGCTTTACACAAATATCCCTATAAGAATAAATAAATATATATATATATATATATACACGTTGTACTGCCTAGGTTAAAATTCTTTAAATAATAGGTGAATCAGAAACTTTTCTGTGTGCGTGAGAGAGAGAAAGAAAAATAATTAAGTTCATAAACATCCTAGATACCTCATTGCTGAATATCATCACTACAATCACCTTTAAAGAACTCCCCTTGGGAAGCAATGCACCAATACCAGTTCCTACTCCACCTTTGAAAGCAGTTTTTCTAGGATGAGCTCACTAACTTAATTGCCCACGCTCCTACAAACACATGCGCATATGTGTGTACATATTAGTATATATGCATATAAAGTTGAACTTCGAAGAACAAGGGTCCATTTGTACATGGATTTTTTCAATAAACCAAGTATTTTTTTCAATATACCAAGTATTCCTACCTCTCCTGCCTCCCCTTTAATCTCCTGTATCTCTGGGGCCTCTGCCACCCTGAGGCAGCAAGGCCTATCTCTCCTCTTTTTTTTTTTTTCTTAGCTTATTCAATGTGAAGAACATGAAAATAAAGAACTTTGTAATGACCCACTTCAACTTAATGAATAGTGTAGATATTTTCTCTTCCTTATGATTTTCTTAATAACATTTTCTTTTTGCTAGCTTACTTTTTGGGTAAGAATATACTATATCATACATTTAATATACTAAATACACATTAATAAACTGTTTATATTAATGGTAATGCTTCTAGTCAACAGTAGGCTATAGTAGTTAAATTTTGTGAGAATGAAAAGTTATATAAGGATTTTCAACTGTGTGTGAGCTCAGCACAATAACTTCTGAATTATTTAAGGGTCAACCATACATTTATAATAACATATACATGCATACATATGAGATCTGACAATTAAATTCACAAGCTCATCCTAGAAATAGCGATACATACCTCATTGCTGAATATCACGATGGTCACCTTGGGAACCTATGCATCAACACCAGTGCCTAGTTCATCCTTCAGAACAATTTTGGAACTCTTTTTCTGGAATGGCCATCAAAGCTGTTGTGATATTATACTTGATGTCCCTAAAAAAGACATTATTATTAATAATAATAATTAATATACTAGTAAAAATGTTATCAAAATGTCTTCCTTTCAAGATTTCCTTTATCTTTAGGTAAAGAAAAAAGTCATTGGGGGCCATTCAGGTGAGTAAAGAGGGTATACCAGTACAGTTATTTGTTTACTGGCTAAAACTCCATCACAGACAGTGCTGTGAGTTGGTGCATTGTCATGATACAAGAGCCATGAGTTGTTGGCCAAAATTTTCAATTAAGATTTTCCTAACTATCTATACATGTTTACTTGATTAGTCAGCCATGTTTTGGTCAGTTCTGCTTGCTACTTGCCACCCTGTGAGTGATGCTTTCTCTCCCCTCAGAAAAAAAGTTTAATCCATTTGTACACTGCTATTTTATTCATTCCATTATCTTCATAAACTTGGACTTACATATCCATGCTTTTACTTCCACTCTCACTAAGTTTAACAAGAATTTTGCAAATGTTTGTTGTTCTAATTCAAGTTCTGACATTCTTGTAGTGGCATAACCATAATGAATACTACTCAGTACAACACCATCACATGTTGACTTTATAACAAACACAACTGTGAATATACCAAGGTTATGAGACCTTACTAAGCACCCAATGTAAGTGCACAGCGGCAAGTTCACAAACCTAATTGCCAGAATTTGTACACTTTAAAGTCAAACTTACTTTGGAATTTTGCCTCTGTATTTACTACCTGGATAGTATATCTATTAAGCAAGTTAAATTTTCTAAATATAAGTTTCTTTGTCATCAGACATCTCGAGGGTTTCATCTATCTAATGATGATCTTAGTGGACAGCTTCTTAAGCCAGAACTTCATAAAAAAAAATCCTGTGGCCATTTCTAGTCCAAGAGTGAATGTCCAGCTTCATAGAAAAAGAAACTGCTATATAATTAATATACTAATGAAAATGTAGAATACCAATAATTCTTAGAAGTCCAGTGTGCTACCTATTGCACCATGGAGCCACCTAGAATGTCAAAAAAAAAAAAAAAAAAAAGCCCCTCCTGCCATTACCCTTTGAACACTTATTCCAAAAACTTGGTCCTTAAGGAATAAAAAAGAGAGAAAAAAATAGAGAAATTTCTCAACAAACTATTTTATTTTAAGAACAAACTATTCTGTTTTTAAAAAACAAAATTATACAAACTTGAATTTGAAATGATTCAACCATAATTTTCTATCTTTTTCAGTACAGGGTTCTTTGGAATCTCTATTTCTACTCCTTTGTGAGAAAATCTGTTTCAAACGAGTAGGTTGGATAAGAGAAATGCTTAGGAAACAAGCATTATTCAGGAAATAGAATACATATTTTTCTAAGTTTTTTCTTAAGAGAGAAGTTTAGATTGTCACTCCAAAATATATTTTTAAAATATAAAGTGTAATGTTTTATTAGCCAGATACATTTCTTAATATATTTGGACCCATTTTATTACTTCACTTTATAATTATTCCACACCTATAAAATATACTATACTTGGAAATGCCAGCAATATTAACTCAAAGGCATTGAAAACTTTTCCAATTAGGCTTTTTTTTTTTTTTGAGACGGAGCCTCAAGCTATCCCCCTGGGTAGAGTGCCATGGCATCACAGCTCATAGCAACCTCCAACTCCTGGGCTCAAGCGAGTCTCCTGCCTCTGCCTCCCAAGTAGCTGGGACCACAGGCGC
>CAUYQV010095781.1:0-61443 GCA_963574575.1 Galagoides demidoff
AAATGTAGAGGGCAGTGCCTGTGTCTCAGTGGATAGGGTGCTAGCTCCATATACTGAGGGTGGTGGGTTTGGACCTGGCCCTGGCCAAACTGCAACAAAAAAATAGCCGGGCATTGTGGTGGGCACCTGTAGTCCCAGCTACTCAGGAGGCTGAGGCAAGAAAATTGCCTAAGGCCAGGAGTTGGAGGTTGCCGTGAGCTGTGACGCTACCGCACTCTACCGAGAGTGATAAAGTGAGATTCTCTCTCTCAAAAAAAAAAGTAGAATATCTGTTTTAAAAGTTTATCTTTTTTTTTTTTTTTTTTTTTTTAAGAGATAGTGTATCACTTTACCATCCTCAGTAGAATGCCATGGTATCATAGCTCACAGCAATCTCCAACTCCGGGGCTTAGACAATTCTTTTGCCTCAGCCGGCCAAGTAGCTAGGACTACAGGTGCCCACAAGAATGCCCGGCTATTTTTTTGTTGCAGTTTGGCCAGGGCCAGGTCCAAACCCACCACCCTCAGTATATGGAGCTAGCACCCTATCCACTGAGACACAGGCACTGCCCTCTACATTTTTTACGTGAACAAATTTATAGGGGACATGCGAACTTTTTTCATGTTTATGTGTAGTGATCAAGTCAGGGATTTTAGGGCATCCATCATATGATTACAATACATTTTTGGTAATGAAGGTCATTCTGCTCTGCTATCAAGCATTGACTATTCTTTCTTGGCTGAATGGTGGCTCACACCTGTAATTCTAGCACTCTGGAAGGCTGAGGTTGGGAGGATCCCTTGAGCTCAGGAGTTCAAGACCAGCTTGAGCAAGAGTGAGACCCTGTCTCTACTAAAAATAGAAAAAATTAGCCAGGTATTGTAGTGGGTACCTGTAGTCCCAGCTACTCAGGGGCGGAAGCAGGAGGATCACTTGAACCCAGGAGTTTGAGGTTGGTGTGAGCTAGGCTGATGCCACAGCATTCTACTCCAGCCTGGACAACAGAGAGAGACTCTGTCCAAGAAAAAAAAAAAACTTCTATATAACTGTTGTTTATACCCTTTATACAAGCAATAGAATAGATAAATTACAACATAATTAAATTATAAAGGGCCAGATACAAATGAATATATACTATATGATTCAATTTTATAAAACTCTAAAAATTGCAAACGGACTCACAGTGACAGAATAAAGACAAGTGGTGGCCTGAGGATAGGAGAGGCAGAAGGAAAGAATTTGGGAATACAAAGCAATGCTTTGTAGGCATATGTTCACTATCTTAATTACAGTGATCAGTTCTTAGGTGCACACATATCAAATTGTACACTTTATGTAGAGTTTATTATAAGGCAACTGTATCTCAAAACTGTTAAAAATCTGCAGGGAACATTTTTGAGAAAAACATTATGTTCATCTTTTTGAATTTTTAAAATCTCTACCTGTTCCTTCTAAATTACCTATTATCATATGAAAACAACTATGATCACAATTTACTGAAATGCTTGAGTTGGTTGTCTAAGTTGTAACTTTAAGCAATTTTGATTAGTCTATAATTAAAACCCAAATTTGAAAAAGAATAGACAATTAAAAGGAAAAGATTTTCATTAGTAAAGGAAAATAGTTCCAATTTAATATATTGTGTACCTAAGTTGAAATACTCAGTTCCCCAGAGAAGTTAAAAAATATCAGGGCAAACTTGGTGTTCTAATTATAATTCCATATTATATTAATTTTTTTGAGATAGAGTGTCACTTTGTTGCCCTCAGTAAAGTGCTATGGCATCATAGCTCACAGCAACCTCAAACTCTTGGGCTTAAGTGATCCTTTTGCCTCAGCCTCCCGAGGAACTGGGACTACAGGCGCCCACCATAACACCCAGCTATTTTTAGACATGGGGTCTCACTCTTGTTCAGATTGGTCTTGAACTCCTGAGCTCAAGGAATCCACCTACCTTAGCCTCCCAGAGTGCTAGGGCTACAGGCATAAGCCACCCTGTCTAGCCTTATTATTATTTTTTTTTTTTGAGACAGTCTCATTTTGTTGCCCTTGGTAGAGTGCCCTGGTATCATCATAGTTCATAGCAACCACAAACTCTTGGGCTCAAGTGATCCTCTTGCCTCCACCTCCTGAGGAGCTGGGACTACAGGTGCCCACCACAGGATGGTCTCGAACCCTTGAGCTCAAGTGATCCACACACCTTGGCCTCCCAGAGTGCTAGGATTACAGGCATGCGTGCTGAATCTGGCTCATATACTATATTTACTTTATATTATTCTTCTAAACTGAAATGAGTTTATAATTTGGGACTATAGTTATTTATATTATTTTGCATCCAAACTTAACTGGACAAAGAAAATGGGAAGATTCATTTAATGTGTAAATTGGTAAAGTATCAGGAATCTTTCAAGTTTATATTGACTGACAAAAAAACCCTTCTCTGCAAAAAATAGAGGGTAAATTATTAAATATCTTTAAGATAAACTGTAAGGAAATCACTGCTCACACATAACTAACGAAGACATTATCATTATCTTTAAATTCCAACTTTCCCTAAAATAAACAGGTTCTCTAGTTTCCAAAAGATGAGTAATATAAGTTGAAAAATCTGTAGAACACTATAGGAAGTTTGAATGCTTCCTAAACATCAAAAGGTATTCTAAGATGAACGATACGGCATATTTTTGTTTGGTTTTAATGGAAAGTCACTAAAAGGCATAAATGGTACTCCTCTACCAGGTCTGCCCAAGGAGCTTTTGTTTCTACATAAGGAATTTGTCTACACTAAATATTGGCAACACCTGGAAATTTATAGCTTGCTGAACCAGAAAGGATCTGAGTAAGCTTTCCTTGACTTTACAAGCTGCTGGCTAAATTATTTCAGTATCTAAACAGAATTCAAAGGCAAAACTTGCATTTTTATACATGTAAAAAAAATATAAAAATATGCTTTTACATCTATGACTTTTGTAGATTTATGAGGACTTTTAAGGATGAACCACTGTGTTCTGAACTCTTTTGCATGAACTAAATTATGTGGTGTACAAATCAAAGTACTATTTACACGAGAATTAAGAAGCTAATACAAATATCGGGTTTAAAAATAAAAGTCTGGGTTCTTTTCTCTGTCATTTTATGATTCCTAGATCATCTGCCCTTGTCACCTGAGCATTCTCCCTGGGAAAGATATGTTAGAAGGGCATTCAGGAGAGGAGGAGGGGAAGAGAGACAGAAAGAAAGGCCATTCAAGAGATGGGAAGTACGGGGAGATCAGTGCATGGTTAACACTAGTTGTTAATTAGATGGCAAGTTTGGCAAGGAATTCACATACCCTAATTCTGTTCTTCTATGATTTAAGACTTAAAGCCGTAGCTTATACAATCTGTTTATGCCACAATTAGACTATTTGAATTTGCATCATCAGGGTTTCAGGAAGAAACAGAACACAGATGATTTTCACTTGCCTGGGTGTGGGCATGACCAAGGGATAAAGAAGGGATGGTGAGGTGCCTAGGGACTAGCATAGCAGGAATTTTGTCACTCTTAGTGCAGTCAGGACAGGAGAAAATTCAAAAAGAGCCTTAGAGAACAACCCGGAGGGAACTATTGCGTTTCTAAAGCCATGTTCCTTCCCCTTGCTTTTTATTTATTAACCTCTACCCTACCCAATCCCCTGGGGGGGAAAATATACATTAAATTCAATTCAAATTTTACTGAGTAAAGTAAATTAACAAGTACAGAATAAGATTTGTGTCAGATAAGGCTGAAATTCTTTAACCACTCTCCTTCTACCCTAAGGGCCAATTTTCATGCTTTGGGGCAATGCGTCTCCACTGAGAACACTCTCCAGGTTTGTGGCACTGGAGCCAGAAACAGGGAGGGAGTTGGGGGAAAGGACTCTGAACTCTTGTCTTCCTGCCCTCTAGCAAGCAGAGGAGACAGTTGTACAGTCCAAAGGGTCAGGCCCCAGGCCCAGAGCAAGGCGCAAGGAACTGGAGGAGGATAAAAGGTAACCAACCACCGGAGAATCTGTCCAAATTTCTTTTAACTTGTATAGGATGAAGTGTCTTTGGCAAAAGCCACGTAGGTCTTGTTTAAGAACAGGAATTTTGTGTCAGGAAAACCATGATTTAAATTCCAGCTCTGTCCCTCTCTCCCAGCATAAGTTTAAAGACCATCTTTAAGCTCTGAGCGTCAGGGGAAAATGGAACTATTCATACCTATTTCTGGCAGTTGCTTTGAGGATAAAGTCAAATAACATATGCAGGGCACTCAGCACCGTGCCCGGTGGGGGAGCCACTAAATGGGAGTTTGAGGATATTTGTCATCTGCCCTTCTTTCCTTTTATTCCCTCACTTGACAGTTGCCAAGTACTTCCCTGAGGATGCACAGTGCCCAGTGTGGGGCAGACAGCGGAAACAAGACGGAGACTCTGCCCCCATCAGACATGTAGTGCAGTGTTGAGTCAGTAGTAAGAAACCTCCACATTTGATTCAAAATGTCAAAACAAGTGGTGGCTCATGCCTGCAACCCTAGCACTCTGGGAGGAGTTTGAGACCAGCCCGAGCAAGAGCAAGACCCTCATCTCTACTGAAATAGAAAACATTAGCGGGGGAGGGGGGGATGCCTGTAGTCCCAGCTACTCTGGGAGGTTGAGGTAGGAGGATTATTTGAACTCTGGAGTTTGAAATTGGTGTAAGCTAGGCTGATGCCATGGCATTCTAGCCTGGGTGAGAGGGTAAGAGTCTGTCTCAAAAAACAAACAACAACAAAAATGCCAAACACAGTCTGGCTGTTTAGGGAAAACTTGTTCACAAACTAATGGCCTGGATGCAACAGTAAGACATTGACGCCTATCACTTAGCGCTGTGTGACATCTTTTGAATTAGTCTTGCGCTGAAGAAGTCATCCACAGAATTCTTTAGCCAATGACTTTTCCCATACCTTCATGCCACAGAGAGATGATGGTTTAATCCCTTGCTAACACACTCTCTTGGTATCTGCTGTAATATCACAATTTCTACAAGACTAAGGCTTACAAAACTTTCTTTTAATTATTTTCCTATTCCTTATAACCTCACCTGTAAGAATGAAAGGGTGATAGTATTTACCTTAACAGGTTGCCAATGGTTAAATGAAAAACTGTATATGAAGTACTTAGTATTGGGTCTGGCTCAGAGTAAGCGCTTAATAAAATCTAATTTAATTATTTCTATTTAGGTACTGAAATCTTTATGGCTTTCTGACTGCTTAAATGTGCATACATTTAGGTGATGTCTTAGTTTTTCACATTTAAACTAATAGTGAATTTAAGAGTCCATTCCATCTCAGTGAAAGTTTCATAGCTAATGAAAGCATATATACAATGTATCTAGAAAACGATTCTGTGTAAATTTAGACGTAATTATATTTGTGCTTCCATGTTTATGATTCAGTTGAATATGTGCTTAATTTATTATAGCTACTAAATTAATTATTTAGACACAAAGCATGACTATGGACAGCTGGTATCACAGTTGCCCGTGTGAGCGGAGAAGTTTATTTAAGAGATAATGCCTATGGTTGTTTTTGAGCAGCTGACTCCACCGTCATGATTAGCTGCACAGGAGAAGTTTACAGTATGTGAATGAATGTAAAGAGGATATAAAATAATTTAAATTCTGAAAATCATTTAAACTTTAAAAAAAAATGTTTCTACCTTTCAGACAAACAAATGGGGCCTTCAATGCTGCCAACATATAACACAGCAAAAATTTTAAAAGGAGCAACAGCATACAAAAATGAAAATTTCCCAACTGTTACTACCTTCCTTGGAAAGTTAAAATGTTCTCTAACACACTTTGGTCAAGTGTGCCAGCTGCACGGCAGTTAGTTCCATTTTACTGAAGGAATTAAACTCCTTTCCAAAGCCTTTTGGGAGTTACATCACACTAATGAGAAAAGAGTATTTCCGTGAAGAAGCTAAGTCATAGATTAAGGCTATGCAAAGTGCTGATTAAAAACCACAGGAACTTAAAATATAAACAAAATGCTTAATGGGTGAAACCCGGCTAGTTTTAAAGCATAATTGAAATCTCTTATCAAGTATTTTCTCCCTAGTTGCAGGCACCCTGTCAGTTCTAGACAAACCCTCCGACTTCCCACCCAGAGGGTGACACACAGGCCAGTGTGCTTTTCCTTCTCACACCTGGGCTTAACGAGCAGCCTTTTTGCAAAGTTGGCCGTTTTCAGGAGAAGAATGGCAGAATTCTATGCCAAAAAAAATCCAGATAAGAAACAAAACTACCCTAAGTTATCTCCATTCCAACCTACCCATAGAAGACATAAACGTTATGAAGATACTATGAGCTCTCAACGCTGAAGTCACATAATCAATGGCCTCCCTTCTGGGAGGACTGAAATATTTAATAACAGTATAAAAGCCAAAGGTTTTCAGGAACCCCCCCCCCCCCCCGTGTAAATGTAACACCTAAATAGAACATTTAATATTTGACATTCACATTTAACATTAAACTGTAACATTTACTGTAACCCTTGGCGTCTTTAAGTTATTTCTTATCAGGGATAAGATTTTGTTTTTCAGTTTTTGGCTAGGAGGATGGTTTATAATGTGTTAATAACACAAACCCACTTTTCACTTGGAAATAGGTCTTTCAAAATTTGTCCCTTAAATTGTTTTAATTTCAATCCTTCTAAATAGATCTGAGAAATTATTTTTATGCTGAACGACATGTCTCCATCTCTAATCTTCGACTTGAACAAAGTCAATTTGATTCAGATTTCCATAAGTGTTCATGGTCCTCATTAAGCTTCTCCAATAATAAAACATCCAAATGACACCTCCTCACCCCCGCACAAACCCATGTGCTTTTTTTTGTTGTTGTTACTGAAAACGTAAATTGTTTGACACACTAGGGAAATCCTATCACCATGGTAATTGCAGAGAGAGACAAGGCAGGGTCCTAAAAAAAGATCTGGTCTGTCTCTACCTCCTACATGCCGTCACACAAATGCTAGGTTTCATAAGCAGTTACTGGTGGAGAAGGAAGAATCCCCTACTGTGTTTAAGGCAAACTTCCTCTCAGAAAAATGAAGAAAGGAGGACGCCTTGTGTGTGTTGCTGCCACTTGGGAGTGAGTCTTTAAATCAAAATTGGGAGATGGTATGCATATGAAATAAATACTATTTTTTAAATCAACTCTTTATTAAAAAAAATTTACTGAAGTATAATTTACATACTATAAAAGTCACTCATTTTAAGTGTGAAACTCCTTGTGTTAGAAATGTTTGCCAAACTGTGCAGTTGCCACTCCAATAGAATCTACTTCCTATCTTCAGAGGTTCCCTCTGTCACATTCCCCTTTCTGAATACAGATTTTTTAAAAAAACAAATCCAAGGATATTTCCTACAAGTAGAAGGATACTGGTTACTGAAGAAGAACTAAGCCTGTCAAAATGGAATTCCTGGATGAGTCCAAAATGAGTCAGTTGAGTTAGACACAGTCGGTGTGGTCTCAACGATTTAATTATCTCCTCTGTTAGAGATAATAGACTTACAAAGTTACAAAGGATTCTGATAATGAAAGAATACTGTAGCAAGCCCTGTTATCTTAACTAAGAAAATGTCTCCAACTCCAAAGTTAAAAAAAAAAAACTCAACTTTTAAGTAAAAGGGAAAACTCCCAAGCATTCCCATAAAATTCAGTCAGGTATGATTATATTTTTGGATGTGAGACAGAAATATTCCAGTTCCTTAAACAAATTACATTTCTATGAGAATGAAATATAAAAGTTTCTTGTAAAATGTTGGTGGACTTTAGTCCCCCAAGTTCTCATATGTATATTATTCTAGTGTATTTTGAGTACAGTAAATATATCAAGCTATCATGGTTTTAGTGGACAAAATACTTTCCTGACCACCTATTTCCTTCTCCCAGAATCCATGTATTTTAGGAAAGCTGTAGCTTCAGGTTAGTCTTGCTTACACCCGGATTTCCAGGTACCAGTCCCTCTAGAAGAAACACTCAGCTTCCCAGAAATTTACTAAGCATTTTACAAGGAGCCCTTTTATATTTGTAAGAGAAAACTGTTTTGTCAATTAATGATGAGAAAGTCCAAAAAAACTCTCACTCAGACAGAATTCTAAATTTGGGGAAATCCATGGATGGCACTCTTTCAACTTGGAGTCTTGGTCACAAAGATTCCTCAAGAGGTTATTTTACACTACTTGTAGGAAACTGATATTTGCTGTGGTTTTTTTTTTTAATTCCTTGCATGAATAAAAACAAATGTTAGTTTTGTGTCTTTAATGTGTTGGACATTTTATAGACCATAGAGTTCAAATTACCCCTATGGCAGTTACTGGAGGTGGAACTTTTGGAAGAAACAAGTACTTTGCAGAAATAAACATTTTGCTAGTAGCTTTCCTGTGTTCTCTGCAATCTCAACACAAGAAGGCAAAACTTTCAGTTTGGGTCCCTCAGGAGCTACTGTGAAAGTTGTGGACTCCTCCCTTTGAAGAGCTTTAAAAGCAAAGTGCTTGTGTTTGGAGGGGCAACGAACAAATGTGAGGAGTTGCTCAGTGCTAGAGACTTCTCGATTCCCTTTCCCTTCTCTTGAGTTTAGAGGCAAAGATAGAAGATCCTTAAATGGAAACTTTCCGCATTCTTGGAGTAAATGACAATTAAAATGTTAAAAATCTGATGGCGGGGGCCGGGTGGGGGGCAGATTCTGTGATCTGTGACGGAACTGATGTCTGCAAAAAGAAAATGCCAAATAAACACAAGATAGAGTTCGGCTGCAGGAGGGCAAGACAATCAATGGTCTCCCCACCCCCACCCCCGCCCCCGCCACCCTCTTCCCGTCGGCTTTTAGCAATTGACACAAAATCTCTGCTTTGTGTGCAATCGGCAGGGTGAACGTGAGCCAGGACACGAAGATCTTTCCCTGTCCATTCCACTTTCAGGGGAAGTGGGAACCCATTCCTGGGGAAGACTTTCCTGCACATTTTAAAAAGGCGGACTGACGCTTTGTCCCTTCGAAAGAAACTTGGTTCTTTGAATTCCCCCTAGGTCGGCAAAGCGGAGCGTAGAACTCCTGGGACTGAGTAGCAGCTCAGGTAAAGGCTCGCTCCCCTCCGCCGGTCGCCCTTCGCAGCCAGCCCTTCCTCAGGACCGGGCAGGTACAGCGCTGTGACGAGGAGTCCGGACAGGAAGCAGGGAAGGCAGGGTCCCAAGTCACTGCACGTTAGCCCAAGGGAACGGGAAAGCCAGCCCCACCCTGGGACTGAGAAGTCTGGATTCCTACAGCTGCAAGGTGGTGGCTACTTTATGGTTTTTCTTCTCCACAAAATGCACTCTCGTAAGCAGAGGGTTTTTTTTTTCCTTTTTTCCAGAGGTGACGCAATGTCCTCAAATACCACCACCACCCCCCTTAATGAAAAAGAAAAGGGAAGGTGGGGCGGGGAAGCCTGGCAACCCCTCACTCCACACCAGTCCAGCCTCTCTCTTGGCTCCCAATCTACCCCGTTCCAGCCTCTTCCCATCCCTCCCCCCCACCCCCGAAAAAGTTTGACGACCGCAAAGGAAACCGAAAAAAAGTTCTCCAGCCCCGGCGCTGGCGGGCCATCAGCATCTCTTTTGTTCGCCGCGAACCCACAGTCCCCCGTGACGTCATCCGGAGCTCGGGCCAATCGGCGCGCGGTCATCGTCGTCGGCGGCGGCGGGAGGGGCGGGGGAGTCGGGCGGGTCCCTCCTCCCCGGCGCCCGGGGCCTCGCGGGGGGAGGGAGGGGACTGTCCCATATAAGCCCGGGTGCTGCGGGCTCAGCCGCCCGCGCCAGCTGTGCTGTACTGGGGGAGGAGAGGAAGCCCCCCGGGCGCGAGCAGAGAGAAGGGACCCACTGTCGTCTTCTCCATCCCCTCTGCCCCTCTACCCGTGCCCTTCCCCCATCCTCTGGTCCCCACTTTCTAGGAAGCGTCAACCCCCACGGGAGACACTGGAAGGGACTTTTCCCACAGGTTGCGAAGGGAACCAAACTTGGTGGCAACTTGCCTCCTGGTGAGGGCGTCTCCCCCCCACCTTCTCAAGATGCTCAGGGATCCAGGGCCCGGGCTGCGGCTGCTGGCCGTCCTGTGCCTGGGGACAGCGGTGCTCTCCACCGGAGCCTCGAAGAGCAAGAGGCAGGCTCAGCAAATCGTTCAGCCCCAGGTCCCTGTGCCTGTCAGTCAAAACAAGCGTGAGTACTGTCCGCGGGCTGAAACAGGCGGCCTCGGGGATGGGACCGCAGAGCCGACCAAAGTTGCAGCTGAAGTTTTGCGAGCGCTTGTGCGCGAGCGTGTGCGCGCTCAGAGAAAGCAGCTGTGCACACAAAAGGCTGTAGTTTGGGGTAGACTGGTTCTGAGGGCCTGGGGTAATAAGATTAGAGGACAGGGGCTCTGCGATCTTCCCCAGTGTTGAGATCGGCCGTCAGTGAATTAATCAAAATTTACCCTTAAGAAGAAAAATGGTGTGTGTCTGTTAATTTTCCATCTGGGACTAGTGTGATCCTTAACTGCTCCTTATTTTCTTTGTTACTAAGTAATTGGTTAAATATTTTCAAAATGGGGGCAGGAAGAGGGTAGCTAAATAGCTATGTTGTTTCTAACTTGAAAGACACATAGTTGGTTCAGATTGCTTTGGGGCCCCTCAGAAAACTTCACCAAGGACAGAGATGGGAATTCCTTTCCCAGTTTTTGAAAGACACACCCTTCTTGGGCTAAAGGAAACTGCTTAAAGTTGTCCTTCTTGATTATTACTCCAAAAAAGTGCTGAAGTTTCTTGCAAGCTTTAAAATGCAATTTTAATTATCTGCCTTTCAAAGTGTTTCCATCTTTTTGATGTAGACCACTGGCCAGATGGAAATGACATCACCGTACAACTTTTACCTAAGTTAAAAGAAAAAAAACCCGAAAAGGAAGACTAAAGCGTCCATGTGTTTGAATTCTAGAAGCTAGTTTCTACATCATACATTGACTAGAATACTGCTTTTAAGTCTGCCGGTGTTCTAATAATTATTTTTCCATGTTTGATACTCAGGGTGATCAATGTAGTTGTGCAAGAAAATTCCATAATTTGGAGAAAAGAAAGAGGAATAGAAATATAATAACTTTTTTCTTTAATTATTTACAGCCGGTTGTTATGACAATGGGCAACACTACCACATAAATCAGCAATGGGAGCGCACTTACCTAGGCAATACCTTGGTTTGTACCTGTTATGGAGGGAGCCGAGGTTTTAACTGCGAGAGCAAACCTGAACGTAAGTCGTGGGGAGCACTCCAGGTCAGGGTCTTTTTGTTGTTGTTGTTGTTGCAGTTTTGGGCCAGGGCTGGGTCCGAACCCACCACCCTCAGCATATGGGGCCTGTGCCCTGCTCCTTGAGCCACAGGTGCTGCCCTGGGTGAGGATCTTTTAATAGATGAAGGGGTGCTTGTTAATTAAACTTTCCATGAGTAAGTAAAAATTACACATACCGTCTTTCCAACAGAATTAACCTGTCATTTTCTGCTTATGAACAATTCATAACTGCTTATATTTGCTTTTCGGATGCTTTTACCTTGAAAGCAAGGAAACAAATCTGTCCCAAGCTGGTGCCTGGAGTCTTCTTTTTCTTTGATTTTCCCAAAAGTTTGGATGAGAAAATGAAAGATTTTTGTGTGTCTTCCCACCAAAAAACATTTAAATTACAAAATTTTATTATATTAGAAAGTAGTTTCAAATCTTAAATTGTAAGATTATGGGCCAAAAACTTCTTTAGACACTCTATTGTAAAGTGATTTGTCAGCTACAGCAAACACAGGACCACTAGCCATTTCCAAGTTCTCATTCCTTTAGGACCATTGGTATGTTTCTTATAAACCAGAGCAACTTCATTAGAGAAGCACAGATCAGGCTCAAATGCAAATAACAGAATTAACTAGTGTCAATACCTGGTGGGAGGTAGAGTCCCAAATTGTTTGCTTTTTACGTGGACCTTGGTTTGACTTCCTGGGTTAGAGATTAGAATCTGGACTTCTTCCTTCCCAATCTAACCTTGTCAGAAGGCCGTGCCTTATATGGCTTTTTCCTAAGCACCAGAGAATTCTTTACAAGATGAATTAACTTACAGAAAATTGAAGAACTTGTCAAAAGTCAAACAGTGCGGCCTTATTAGGGCCGAGTGTAAAGTCTGTGTCTCTGACTTTAATTTAAACTTTCAGGTGTACCACGCTACTTGTAGAAATACAAAACCAGGTTTTCTTTTGGATGGGATTAGTGGGCTAGAAAAGCTTTTTACCTAAGTGAGGCTTATGTGGACTTTTCCTTTCCTTGCAGCTGAAGAGACTTGCTTTGACAAGTACACTGGAAACACCTACCGAGTGGGTGACACTTATGAGCGCCCTAAAGACTCCATGATCTGGGACTGTACCTGCATTGGGGCTGGGCGAGGGAGAATCAGCTGCACCATTGCAAGTAAGGAAATCATTATGTAAAAGGATGCTAAAATATCATAAATAAGAATTTGTCTATTACCATCACTGACATCACTTTCTGTTATCCGTGACTGGGTAGTTTGCGATTTATCTCTGGTGACCAGGTACTTTGACGTGGTCACCCAACTGGTTCCTGTGCTTCTTAAGGATACCTATGAGCACAGATATAATCAGTGTTTCATATGTGTGGATTTGAGTGTGTGTGTGTACACATAGCATAACCAAGTAGATCTCTTGGGATCCATTTCAGTAAGATATGCTTAAAGAAGTTGCTCATTTTAAATTACCTGGACATTTTTGATCCAGATAGATCATGTGACTCTCAGCAGTGCGTAGGAAGACCTTTATGATGAGTGAATCAGTCACGTTTTTGTCTGCTCTTGTTATTTGCCATACAGAGACCTCTTGCACCTCACAGAAACTGTTTCTCTGTAACCAAAAGGTTATGCCCAAGAAACAGATCTCAATGTTTTTAAGGATAATAATTACCCCAAGAATATACTCTAAGGAACTTTGGGGACTGGACTAACTTAGCAACTCTAGTTAAGCTAAGGCAGTCTTTCCAAGATGATTCATTGGGTTACCAATAGATTCTGTTAACATAGCATTTAATTTTTTAATCCGTCCTTGAATATAAGTCATCTTAAAGGCTTCTGTCTAAAGGAATAAGTTAATCCCTTGTGAATAGACACAGTCAAGTTTCCCCATACTTAATGTTAGTGTTTATCCAAGTTTATTGGCAAATGTCAGGAATCAATGGTCCATAGCATTTATAATCTAGTGGACAATTCAGCCTTTGAATGTGCCTTTGGGCTTAACAGCCTAGAAAAGTACCAAGATTTTCACACTTTATATGTATATGCCTGGTTGCTTCCCAACCAAATGACATTTCTGTCCTAGGGTAAAATAGGAGTTCTTCATACTCCCAAAGGTTGGCTTGCTAAGCCTGATGTGTGGCCTTTTCATTGAATTAGTCTCAGGCTCAACCTGCTGTGTCTAAGTAGAGGCCATGCCTCCAAGGCTTACTTTTCTGTGTAGAACCCAATTTCCTGTGATCTGTCTGGGGGACCAGAATTTATGACCTCTTCTTTCCCATTGAGATTTCTCTGTTTTCCATTGTGCTTTAAGCAACACACCTAATTGAATAGAGCCAAAGTGACCAGACCTGTTAACTTGCCCTCAGTTAAAGAGTTTGAAAAATCTTTTCTCCAGTTCTCTACTTTGCCCAACCTTAGTTCCTATGGCGGGTGGAACATGAGTCTTTTTTGTTGTTGTTCTACACTCTCCTAACACTTGCTTTATACTTCCAACAGACCGCTGCCATGAAGGGGGTCAGTCCTACAAGATTGGGGACACCTGGAGGAGGCCTCATGAGACTGGTGGTTACATGCTAGAGTGTGTGTGCCTTGGGAATGGAAAAGGAGAATGGACCTGCAAGCCCATAGGTGTGTGACAGTCAGGGACCAACAGTGGCTGGGGACGCTCATGGGGAACATTAGGGTGAACCAAAATCACATCGACATGGATAAGAGGCCTGAATGCCAGTCAAAAAAATAAAGAAATGGAAATTTCATTTGAAATAACGAAATGTTATGTAACCCATAGTCTTCTTACTGGAATCAGATCAAAAAGGCCTAACCCCATATGGAAATCCTAAGTTTGTTTCCGAAGCAGAGAAAGGCAAGAAAGAGATGAAAGTTTTAGCACAGAGTCATTTCTCTTGCTTAATATTTGATCTCAGCGTCTCTTTGGTCAAGATAAATTTTATTTAAAAGAAAAACAATGAGACTTTTGATGCAATTCTTTATGAAGTGGGCTAGACCAAAATGCAGAATAATGCATACTCTGTCACCTGTTGGTAGCTTCTTTTCAAATTAAAAATTGTGGAGCTTCTCTTGGCCTTGATCCTAAGTTGAACTATATAGGGGCCAAGTCCGAAAGTTTCTGGCTGTGAATTGTACTCTGTTTTCTTTCCTCTAATTCAGAGGTTTTAATTTGTTTTGCTTTATCTCTGTTTCTATAGAAATCCTCATCTTTAAATAGCTTTCTTATCATTTTATTTAGACCATTCAATTGGTCTAAATGGTCATTCACAATTAAGACTGGAATTTTGCAACTATAATCTCCCACAGACTAGATACATACATAGGTCCTTGCTACTCAGAATGCTCCTGTGAAGTTTGCAACCAGCTGAAAATATGCAGCCCGTGTACTTATTAGGCAAACGGAATTTCTGCCTGCCAACTCGGCCTGAGCTTCCTTTTGCCTTGGCTCCTTACTGTGTGCTCAGATGTAGGGTGTGCCTTTCTTTCTGAACAGAGTGCCACTTACAAAAAAATGTGGCTGAATTTTTGCTTACACACACACTTTAAATTACAGAGAGACTGGACAATTCAAATGAACCCTTTTTTCTGTTTTTCTTTTTCTTTTCCCTACAGCTGAGAAATGTTTTGATCATGCTGCTGGGACTTCCTACGTGGTTGGGGAAACCTGGGAAAAGCCTTATCAAGGCTGGATGATGGTGGATTGTACTTGCCTGGGCGAAGGCAGTGGACGCATCACCTGTACCTCCAGAAGTAGGTTTTAGATTTTTGTGCTACAGATTAAGCCAGGTATTGTCTTCTGGATTCCTAGAGAGAATTGTAATATCGTGTCACTTAGAACACGCCTGATATGCCAGGGTGCTTTGGTAACTTTTGGGTTTCCATGACCAACTTATTCTGCATTTTCAGAGAAAACTAAATAAATAAAAAAGAAATCTTTGTTCAGTAAAGTCTTAGACTATCAGCTGTGTGTACTTAAAAGAACTTGAATACTTTTACAAGTGCCAAATGTGTCATAGATCTGAAGATTGATCTACGTTATTACTGAGGTATTTTTCAAGTGTTAAGAGCAAAAGAATCATTAAAATAACATGGAAATGCATTTTTTGGCAACCGATGCTATTGCTATAGGATTGAACATAGCTCTAAAGGCTTAAGTTTCTTTCTGTGTTTGAAATTTAATTAAGACATATTCATAAGCAAAACTAATGAAAACAAAATGTGTTTATCCCATAGGTTAAAATGATTTGTCTACTCTGGAGTTAAGGATAGTGTCTCTTCCCTAAGCTTTTATTAATGTTGTAAAGAAGCTGGCCTCAGGCATCTTTACTACTGGAAGATTGTCTTGAGGTCTTAATTACTACCTTCTAGTTTTAAGGCTCCTCTTTTGGATTTTAATAGCAGCTGTAGAGTTTGGTGAAGCAGAACAGCCACTAACTGTTGGTGTCATAAATAAATTTAAAATCAGATCTAAATATTTTGAACATATTTTGTTCATCTAGTTTAAAATATTTAACTATTTTAAAACAGCCATCACCCAAATTTGTGAATTCTATACAAACAAAAAAATAAACATCTCATGGAAAGTGATAACAATTCTGACCCCATCTTTTCCAGAAACTTGCTGGTTTATTAGATCTTTTGCATTTAAAATGTTGTTGTGATCATTAGACTTCCAAGACCTTTGTGGCAATATTTTTAGCTGAAGATACGTTTGGTGTCTGGTTCAAGTTTATCTGTTTTTTTAGTAGCAAGTTGGGAAAAATGCCTCGAGGTGTTACAGGGACACATATGAATGAGATATTAACCCAGCCTTCAAAGAGCACGTGGTAGGTCAGGGAGATGAGAAAGTCTGATCCATGTTTATCGTCTATTAAACACAACATTAAAGATTTCAAAAGAGGAGTGAAAATAGTGTTTTGGAGGCTCAGAGGGTGAAAGAACTTTTAGCTGGTGATTTGGGAAATTGGCAGTTAACACTCTCATTCAAATTTCCATTCTTATGGCAGGTCAGTGTGGGTGTGTATTTGTATGAACATTACAACTGTGTAATTATTTTCTCTCTAACTTAATAGTTGCAGTAGTGTCTGAACCACAAATTAGATCCTCCATACTTACATTGTAGCAAAGGTGGATTGTAATTTAAACAATCTATTTGGCAGATAAATGAACACATAGATTAATGGTAATTTATTTACAAATTAGCATTCTACCTCAATAATACCACCTTTCCATTGGAGGGCCGACACTGAAGAATTTTGTTAGTGATTTTTAAATGCTGTAGGTGTTGGGAGTAGGGGGAGAGAAGATAATGTGTTAGTCAAAGACATCATTAGTCCCTGAATTTGTATAGCTTCTGTGGAGCAGTTGGTGGGGACCCTTTGAGACTTGTTGGCCTCCCTTGGTTTTCTAAAGAAAGGTCCCTATTGAAATGTGGATCATATACAGTAATGACTAAGAGAAAGCCTGGGAGAGCCTGAGAAGGAAAAAGACAGAATGACAGAGGGTCAGAGAATGAATCTGGCTAAAAGAATGGTGTAAAAACTACATATATATATGTGTATATATGTACATATTAAAAAAGTAATGGAAGCTAGTTACAAAGGTTTGGTAGAACTAAACTAAACCGTGCACTCCCTTTCCACTGTAACAAATGTTATCTCATCGTTTAGCACCAGAACTGAATAGGAAGGAGCATGTCACTGAAAATTGGGATGCCAGGCATTAAAGTGCCATCCAGCATTTCATTTCTAGGTTTGAATTGGCCACTTACCACTCTCAACCTGATTGACGTATTTAAATGCTTCCTTTGTGACACAGACAGGTGCAACGATCAGGACACGAGGACATCCTATAGAATCGGCGACACCTGGAGCAAGAAGGACAGCAGAGGCAACCTGCTGCAGTGCCTGTGCACCGGGAACGGCAGAGGGGAGTGGAAGTGCGAGCGGCACGCCTCTCTGCAGACCACGGCCACGGGTGAGGCGGGGGCAGAAATGACATGCTAGGTGGCACTTTCACGCTTAGCATTATCATTTCTGGTACAAGTATAAGATTTTTACATCATCAGTGATTTGTTAGATGCTGAAGAAAGAAATGTGGCAATCAAGGGTATGTCCTTCCTCTGTTATTATTTTTAGTATGTTTTGATCAAATTTTTGATATTCCAGCATGTCTGTTCAGCCTCTCAGAACTTAGTCATTTAACTAAGTATTTATTTGGGTTTTTCTCCTTGTGATTGGCTTGTAATTTTCTCTGACCACTTGGGAAGGTGAGCAAGATTAGATTCCATAAAATTTTGAGTTCTTTGATTATTATCAGCAACATTGTTGCCGATCCCTCGAGACATAAATATTAATTCACTGAAATAGATGAAATGGCTAATGGGGAATTAAATGTGGATAAACATTTTAAAATTTTTAGTTATTTTTATTAATATTACCAATACGGAAGAGTCTCCATTGTTCAAAAAAGTTTGAGAAACATTAAGTTAAACAAAATGGAACCTCCTTTACAAGGAGTATTCCATTATAATACATTCTGTGTATTCCTTTATAGTGTGGCTCTCTGAGGGAGTGCATAGGGACAGATGTGTCCCCAACACATTTGACCTGGAGATTCTTGGTCTATGGAGTATCTTTGGGTTCTAGTATTCAGCAGAACTTAGGGAGATGCTGGACTCCATGTACCTGTCATTCTAGCATCAGTCCTAACTCTGCTCTGGCCCTGGCCTTCAAAAGAACAGATTTTTAAAAGTTTAAAGAAAGGATCAACATATTCTCTTGCATGACTCTGAAAGAAGGGTTGTCTTTAAAAGGATTGACCAGTTGGGGAAAGAAAAACACAACAGAATCACCAGTAATCCTGAGGAGAAATGAAATGCAGAAGGAAGGGGCACAAGTTGCTGAGGACCCAGGGCAGCTGTGCAGGGCACCCCTCACCATGTGGGAGGTGTCTGCTGTGTGGAGTGGCAGGATAATGTCCATTATTTAGAAATATGATCCCAGTAGCTCCAGATGAGCTGGAGGATAGAGACTACGTGGTAAGCTCTTGTGGATTATTTCCAAGGCAAAATGCAAAGGCTAACGCAGAATGAAAGGGGGTATTCCTTTCTAGTTCTAGGCTAGAAACGACATAGCTTTGAGAGTGATCTCTGTGAAGCCCCAAAGACCATGACTCCAGGGACCAGTTGTCTTCTCTCATCCAATTTTGTTCCCGTCATTTCTCATGCCCGTAGGACCTGGCTCCTTCGCAGATGTTCGAACAGCCATTTACCAGCCGCAGCCCCACCCCCAGCCCGCCCCGTACGGCCACTGTGTCACAGACAGTGGTGTGGTCTACTCTGTGGGGATGCAGTGGCTGAAGACGCAAGGGAACCAGCAGATGGTTTGCACTTGTCTGGGCAATGGAGTCAGCTGCCAAGAGACAGGTGTGTGTTGTCTTTCCAAGAATAGTACAGATGACTTCATTATTCAGTTTTTGGATGACAATACATTAATGGGAAACAATAAAACAAAGAAGAAAAGCATGTGATCTTACCATCCTGTGATAACAATCAGGGTTGGCATATCAAATTTCCTTCCAGTCTCTTTAATCTATCTATTTTCTTTCCAGGCATGGGGATCTCAGTGTATACAGTATCTTTATATGTCTAAAATGTGGTTATAAGATCATTGCTTTCTGAATAGCAAATCATCCATATTTTATGCTGTAAATCTCAAACTGTAGCAACTTTGTGATGGAAACGTCTCTCAGTAACCTAATGCGTCTCTGCTGTGCTATGAATGTGGTAGTCACCACAGTAGAACACAGTTGACCACCTCCTTAAGTTGACCTAATTTTCATAGAACAAACATGCGCCACATGTAATATCAGTACAGTAGGTCTGCTTCCTTATGTTGACCACCTCCATATGTGGACCAGTTTGTTACAGCCTCTTGGGTGGTCAACGTTGGCGTTCTACTGGACCACAATAGGAATCGGCACCCTTGACTTTTCCCCCTCACATATAATTTCTATGGCACAGATATTGTCGTTCCCTCACTGGCAACCTTAAACAGCATCCTTAATTGTATTAATATAGCTTCACAGATAGAGAAACTGAGGCGTGACAGCAGAAGTGGTGACAGTTGCAGAAGAGCTCAGGTGTTGTTCTCTCCACGGTAGACATGGCTTCCTGAGCACTGCATTGTCACTGAAATTCACCAGATGGCTTTTTCTTTTCAGGGCACGAGCTCAGTCTCTCATTTAAACTATAAATTAGCAGCTGCTGGTGGGAGATAAAGTAGCTCTATTTACCCGAGACTCTTTTGGTTATGTTTGTAGCTGTAACCCAGACTTACGGTGGCAATTCAAACGGGGAGCCGTGTGTCTTACCATTCACCTACAATGGCAGGACTTTCTACTCCTGCACCACAGAAGGGCGGCAGGATGGACATCTTTGGTGCAGCACAACTTCGAATTATGAGCAAGACCAGAAATATTCTTTCTGTACAGACCACACCGGTGAGTGTCTCCCCGGGAAACCGCAGCAGGGAGAAACACTCATCTTTCAGGCCCTACTTTGGTTTGCCAGCAGTCTAGCCATTAATTTTGAGGCTGCATGAGAGGCATGCATTTTTGTTCAGTTTGGACCCAAGAGATATGGAGCTGACATAGCAGCTGAGGATCCTGCCATGTTCCCAGCACCACTGGGAAACGACACTGAGGGCAAAGCCTTCCAGTTTATTCATGTCAGCACACTGGGATTATGATGTGATTAAAGATGCTTGTATTTGAAATCAATAGGTGATTCCCATAAGGCTGAAGAATACACAGGCTGGATGTTTGAGCTCCTTTGCTTATTTTCTGGTTAAAGCTATGTTTTATTCAAAGCTATCATTTAATCTTTTTTAGGGTGGAGGTCTGGGAAAATGAGAGTGAAAGTGGGGCTTGAATCTATGTTGAAGGTGAAGACACTAAGAAGCTTAGAACCATAATGCCAGACATCTGTTATTCTGAGCCAGGCAGATGCTCTGTGCATTCACTGCAGGGATCTGGCTGTCCCAGAACCTTTCTTCTCTCTGTACATTGGAAAACTCAGTTGTAATCTTTTCCTTCCTTTTTTTGTGTGTATTGCGCTGGGCAGTGTTGGTTCAGACTCGAGGTGGAAATTCCAATGGTGCCTTGTGCCACTTCCCCTTCCTGTACAACAACCACAATTACACTGATTGTACTTCTGAGGGCAGACGAGACAATATGAAATGGTGTGGAACCACGCAGAACTATGATGCTGACCAGAAGTTTGGATTCTGTCCCATGGCTGGTAAGAAGAAGTCCCTTGTGGGGTTGCCTTTGTGGACAACCAGCCAGGGAGTCGAGATGGACGACTGCCGTCCAGTTTTCTCCTCTTTCACCCATTAAGACAAAATTTTGAGATGTCAGAAACTATATTATGTACATAAGAAATGAGAAAATAGGGGCCGCGCCTGTGGCTCAAAGTAGTAAGGCGCTGGCCCTGTATGCTGGAGGTGGTGGGTTCAAACCCAGCCCTGGCCAAAAATTGCAAAAAAAAAAAAGAGAGAGAGAGAGAGAAAATATATAAGTAATTATTTGTATAATTTTAAACCCTATTAGCATGATTTGATGTCCAAAAATATATACATACGATACAATAAAACTACTTGTAGGTGTGGAAACACAAATGTGTACAGCTTTATCGATATAAAGAACATACAATTGAGCAGTTTACAATATTTAATGTGTGTATATATAAATTTATTATAAATGTGTATATATACACATATATATAAACTACTGAGTCACAAACCTACAGTGTTGACGCACGATTGATTATAGTTTGACTAGCATAAGATGTGTCACTTAGCAGTAACTATCAAAGTGACCAAAGCTCAGTGTTATCTGAAAGGCAAGGAATTTCTTTTAAAAAAAAAAAAAATTCTAGTTTGTATAAATGGAGAAAGGGGAATGCACCAGGCATTGCCGCATGGACCGTGAGGCAAAGATGAACCTTTATTTCTCTCCTTGCAGCAAAAGGAGATGTTGGGTTTAGAAGGAAAACCCACTTTTACTTGAAATTTTGTACCCAAACACATGGTTTTTCTTTGAACCAGAATAAGTTGAAACTAGGAAAAATCACAAAGCAGTAATCCAATCCAGGCCTCCCGCACGGAGCCGATCCTTTGTAAGAATGTGTAAGCGTTGCCTAGTTTGACATTCCCCAGCCCTTCCTGTCACGTAGCTCACCTTTGGGCTCTTAGTTTCCTTCTTCAGGGTCCAAATTTTGCCTCTCCCTAGAAGCACTCAGATTTCTTTGAGCCACACCAGGCTTCTTCCCAAGTGAGAGTTCTTAGGATGAGCAGACGGGACCGATCCTATTTCACACGTGTCTGTTCAGACCAAGCGCACTCTCTTCTGTTTCCGACAGCCCACGAGGAGATCTGCACGACCAACGAAGGGGTCATGTACCGCATTGGAGATCAGTGGGACAAACAGCACGACATGGGCCACATGATGCGGTGCACCTGCGTCGGGAACGGGCGTGGCGAGTGGACGTGTGTTGCCTATTCCCAGCTCCGAGGTACGCTGGTTTATTAATGAAAACATTTGAGAGCCCCAAGTGTACAAGGAAATAGACTTCCATGTGAAAGCGGATAGTTTGCCAAAAGCAGGGGAAGAAATACACAATGCCACTCCAATCCTCATCTGTGCTAGACAAGTTTAGCTTTTCAGACGACAGCCAGCTGAGAAAAGCTGGCACGGCAATGCCCAGTACTGAAACGTTCCCGGGATGTGAGCACTTAGGCTGAGCCAAAACCGTGACTCCAAAGGCGAGAACGCGGGCGTTTATCCCTTTGAGCTTTAGGTGAGGCTGCTGGCTTCACGTCTAGAAGTGATCAAATAATTTCTTTAAAGAAAAAATGGCTTTGCTGTTCTAAAATCAGGTCCAAATTTAAGATCCAAAGTTAAGGAGACCCATATGTAGGGAGATGCATTTTCTTTGTTCAGATTAGTTTTTCCCGTTTGTACCCAGTTATATGATAGGAGGAGGTATTCATTTATTAAATGAATTCATTTCTTAAAACCATCTTAGTTTTCCCTTTCTTTGATTTGAAAAGTAATATTTCAGCATCACCATCAGCTAATAAATAGTAGCTAGCGTGTAGATTATCCGCCTGACTCTCTTCTCCTCTGTGGTGTCCCACAGGCAGCACAACCCAGGAGTATTATTTACGTATGATGTTGCAGAGCTGACAGGGACCTAGTAAGTTGGACAAACCAACTCCTCCTCTTACAGATGAAGCTGAACTTGAGAGGGAAAATCACTCTCAGAATCTTTAGAGAATGAGGGAGAGAGTTGGGCTAATTTCTGTGAACGCTCTCTTCCCCTTTACCCCGTTCCAGAGACCAAACCAGACCACTGCACCCTGCTGGGTGGTGTATACATGTGTCTAATCTTCTTCTCATTTATCACATACAAGGAGAGCTACAAAGGGAATTATCAAATCAGCAAGAACTTTTCAGAAAGTAAGACACTGTTCAAAAATTGGCTTTTCACAAGAAGGTATATTTTACCACATTCTTCACTGAGGTGTACTTACACCTCCACAACATTTACAAGTGTATGAGAGAGAATTGTTTTGGCAAAAAAATGGTATTACTGACTAAGGTTTGAAAAAAAGTTAGTTCTATGCCAGCTGAAATTATTTTAGTGGAAGGTATTGATGGTTTACTGGAAGGAACTGTATTCTTTGAAAAGCATAATTTCTTTTATTTCATCAGTGGAACTTACCAAAGAAATTTCTCACCCATCCAACTGTTTCCTAAATAGACCAGTGCATTGTTGACGACATTACATACAACGTGAACGACACGTTCCACAAGCGTCATGAAGAGGGGCACATGCTGAACTGCACATGCTTTGGTCAGGGCCGGGGCAGGTGGAAGTGCGATCCTGTAGGTAAGCAGCCCCAGCTCCCGAGAGGATTTTGGACACAGAGAATGGCCAGCAAGTTTCAGACAGGAAAACCTACTTGATGTTTTATGACTGAAGGTGGCTTCAGTCAGCTGCTTGCAAAGAGCTTTGCCAAGTCTCCTAATCCTGAACCAATATATAATCTTGACATTTGTAGTCATCTGGTTTTTGCTAAATTTGGTGATGAATGCATGTTTGTTGCAATTGAGGGGCGTTCCTTCTCTGCTTCTGAATCATAAAGATAGTCCACGTTATGGAAAAACAATTTCCTCTGCTGACTTTGCAAAAACAGAAGCAAAGGATTATGCCAGTAAATACTCCAAAATACTCTATTTTTTTTTTTTTTTTGGCTGTCCTTCATAATAGAACTGAGCAAACAGGGAAGGTGGAGAGGCTTAAAAGAGTTATGTTACCAGCACTCAAAAGTTTAAGGTGCTCCATTAATATGCCTTTGCTAAGAGAGAGAGAGGCCCCTCACTGTGAAAATGCACTGCTAACATCAGTTTGGTTGATGTGAGGTTGCAAAGCCCGGAGAAAAGCCTGAGAGATTTTCTTAGAAACTGCTTGGAGAGTACTTGTAGTTAAAATCTCGTTCGTTCATTTAAATTAAAAATTAAGTTTCTCCGAATTTTGAGAAATAAAGAGAACAAAATTGTTACAGACTTTTTTCCCTTACTTCATCAAATAGTAAGCTACTTGCATTAAAATGAGCAAAGGTACTATCTAATTTTTCCTCAAATTACTATCAACATATACTGAAATCTAAATCTTTACATTTTTATTTAGAAATATTACCCTTTTAGAAAACTCAAAATCCCTCCTGATGGGTATGTTTTTGCCACTAATTGTCCTGTAAGATAAAGGATGTGAACAGAATATTTCTTTTAACTGCATGTATCTGTAAGGACAGTTGCAAATTTCTAATCAAACTAAGAGTGTATGCACTAGCACACTAAAAGGAAATGTGTAGCCGTAAGTCTTCACGGGTGTGTATCTTTTCTTTGCATATATGTTAGACCAATGCCAGGATTCAGAGACCCGGACATTTTATCAAATTGGAGACTCGTGGGAAAAGTACGTGCATGGTGTTAGATACCAGTGCTACTGCTATGGCCGTGGCATCGGGGAGTGGCATTGCCAGCCGTTACAGACCTATCCAGGTTAGTAGTTCTATTTTTGCAAATAGAGATGTGCCTGCATATAATTTTGTTTCTTAACGCTGTAGAACATTCCATTAGGTGAAAACACTCTGGCTAACCTCATCTCACGTCCATACATGGAAATACAGAATCATGAAGTAAGTTATCCCCAAGAGTAAAGGGTTGGGGGTTTATATTATGGTTCTGAATGGAGACGTGGCCCAGAGACTTGACGTGAAATACAACATAAGCATGTGTTCATTCAGCATGTCATCTAAGGCCTCTTTGTGTCAAACTTTTCATTTGTTCAATCAATTTGCGTCTGGAACACAGTATCCTGGGCCAATAGTTGAGTAACTTGGTCAACTCTCTGCCCACACAGTTCAAACACTTTCAGATGTTTACTACTGGGATGTTTCAGGTTACAAAGACCTAATGCCTAGCTGTAAAGGTTAATTCATTTTTTTTTTGGAAAAAATGTTTTAATATTCACTGAGTGATTACAATAAGATGTGTTATGTTGTGAAAGGCTCATTAAGCATCAGTTATTTGAACTACCACTGGGATACAAAGTCTCCAAAATCTCTATTAGCTTAAAACATGGCCTACCTTCAGAAACTAAAAGAGAGATTTTTAAGGCATCAGAATCTGCGTGTGCAAGAAATTAAGATTCAGTCAGTCCCTCTGTGGTGTGGTAAGAGATTCACTGTTACAGAGAACAAGCTATGGCATGATTTGACGAAAGCCAAAGTTCACGCCTCATCTCCTCATCTGCAATGTGGGGACACTGTGGCTGATGACCTTTAAAGTTCCTTCCAGCAGTCAGAATCCTAAATTCCAACTGCACAGATGTACCCTTTGTCGGAACTTTGAAGATTCTGCTCTTCTCAACTCGCAGACAATGTCAGGGCCAGGGAAGGTAACTTTGATGCCGAAGCTTCACAGGACAGATCAACCAACCTCCTAAATAGGATTTCTTGGTCGATTTGAGTGTAGGAATCACTTCAAAAATATTTTTTTAATTTACTATATCTTTAAATCTGATTCTAGAAGTACTATAAATTCAGAAAGTATGTGATTGGGTTTGTTTGTTTAAATGATGCATCTAACTTATGAAGAATGCTCTTTGGTTTCTATGCTTATGTTTGTTATTGGTGTGGCAATTTACTGAAAACTGTTTCCTCCTAAATGATTTAGAGAGATCATTTTGCTCTCTTTTCAAGTAAGCCTGCCCACAGAGCTGCTTCCTGGAAATGGTTCGATAGACGTGGGAGAGCTCAAACCTGGATGGGAAGAGCTCAAATCTTCCTGGAAATGGTTTGATAGACATGGGAGAGCTCAAATCTTCCTGGAAATGGTTCGATAGATGTGGGAGAGCTCAAATCTGGATGGGAAGGGTCCTTCAGTGTTGGAGTTTTGTGTTTTGATCCTATTTCCTACTCTCTAAAAAGGGTAATAGCAAAAGTCCACCGAGCAGAGGCGATTGAGGGGAGTGGGGACTGACATTTGACCTTGGATGTGCTCTTTGGTGCTTGGATGTATGTCTGAGCTGCCCAATGGCTCGTGACAGGCCTGTGGGGCTTTTTACCAGTGTGGTCAGAATAAAGCACTAACAGATACCAATAGGTTGTCTCTGAGCCTTGCCCTGTTTGTTCTTCCTGCAAAGGACTCGGTGGAGTTGTTCAAACTAACAGAAGATAAGAAGCATTCAGTTTGTCAATCAGCAACTCAGAAAGCACAGATCTCAGCAAATTAAATAGAGAAAGAAGGACTGGGTCAAAAAAATCATGAATGTTTAACTTTTCCAGGGTCACCATGACTGGAAATTACCCGTTTTGACCTTATTTTAAGCTATCGTTAAAAATGTAGGTATCATGTCCCTACTTTGCCCTTTTATAGTTAGTTTGATCAGACTGAACAGGAGAGAGGAGATTTCACAATGGTAATTGCTGTATTGCATGTGTCAGTGACATTAATTTAAAAAGTTACACCAACTAGCCAGTAGCAAAAGGATTATCAGAAATTTAAATCTAAGTCATATAAATGATGTCATAATTTTTAACCTTTTTTGTCCTCAAATTATATGTAGTGTGGGCCAGAGCATAACAGTAATAGGAATAGAATTGACCTAATAAATGACTGACAAATCTCTTGGCTTCCTAGTTTAAAATGTGCTAAATTCCTTTTAATATTCAGCCGATTTCCTTTAAAGTTGGGCAATGGCATAAACTAAATGGTGAAGCCTAGAATTTTAGACCACTGCCTGAAGTCTGACGAAAGAAAAGTAGTAGGAGTTTTGCTTCTTATTGCTGGGGGAATAAACCATCGCTGTAGCATTTCTCTGCCGCCCTCCTGCCCCTGCAGTCTTATCATCTTCTCCTGTGTCCATGTGTGTGTAGGAAAATAATTAGGCTTACCCATGGAAGTAAAGACCAGATGCGTTGTTTTCCTACAACTTAATAGATCTTTAACCATCATTAGTTCTTTCTTCCCCAAATTGTGATTGACACACTAAAAAAAAATACGCATGGGATGTCCCTTTATTAAGGAAATTATAGTAGGATTTCTTTACAGGTTCAATGTTTAACCTTATGCCAATCATCATAAATAATATAAGGACATGACAGTCCTATATTTATTTGATTTACTTGGAATTACTTTCACTCATTGTATCTCTAAAATTTTGCTTAAATATTTATCTTTAAAAATGTACTGACATTTGTGAGGATCTTCACGAACAGAAGGGGTGATTTCAAAAAGGACATAGAATTAACTTCTGCCAGTTGATTAAAACGAACATCCTGTGTGTTCAATGAAATAGAAGCTACTTTAAGATGGAAAACTGAGAATATTATGTATGAATTTTGGTTTTCATGTAGCTTAGACATATGTACATTAAATGAAATTAAGATCCAAAGAATATTTGTTAATTTTCAACCAACTCTGATTGATTCCTGGTGTGGAAGTGAGTACCTTACTTTAGAATTTTGAAGTCTACACAGATACCTAAGGTATATACAGTTTCTGTGCTGGAGAAAACTTTGTTTGCAAAGAGAATTTAACAGCCAAGAAATAAAGTTTGAAAATCAGTATATTTTTTCTCAGAAGCTTTCAGAAAACATAAATCTTGTAATAATCTAGTGAAATTCCTTATTAAACATGTACAATTTTGCTCTTTATGTTCGACAGAGTATCACAAATTCTTGGAAAGGTTACTATATAGAATTTTATTTTTATTTCTAATAAGTTGAACATCAACTGACATACTAAAGACAGTGTTTAAAAAAAAATTTTCCATTCTGCAAGCATAAATTTTTCAGTTATTTTATTATGATTCTAAATGGAGTTAATGCTATCAATACCACGATTCTCCTTCCCTACTTTTCTTTTTAACAAAAGAACTAAAACCGTACTTTAAATTTTGTGGGTAACAGTGATACACTTCAAGGTGTGGAAATATTAAATTTAGTTTAGGTTGTTTTAGTTTATAACTGTTTTTGAAAAAAATATATAATAATCAATAGTGTGATTCAAGAGTCTACTTTTTGAATAAAAAGAAAACTCGAATTTTGTTCCATCCTGATAGACTGCTTAGACCGATGAGAAATAAAACTAGGTCTTTAATTATTACCTTTGCCTGTTTGCCTAAGATTCTACCCTATTTAGAAATGTGTTTGTTTTGCATCATATCATATGGCCTTTGGAATGTTGTTTGCTTCTTAGGTAGCAGATTCCTTTTGAAAACCTCCAAAAGTTATAATGTGTTTTCAAAGAAGCTTAATAGAATAAGCAAATGTAGTTTGCATTCCATATTCCATTATTTCTGTTTGGGTCGTTTCACAATTTTCTCACAATTTTTACCTGGAGACTACAGAGTCAAACTAAGAGGCATTTATTTGCTAGAAACAAATACGATTTGCATTTCTCACACGAAGGATAATAATTATCAGTTAAAAAAGGATTTGTTGCATTGATTTCCAATGTCATTGTGTGAAAGGATGAAGTAATTCCAGATAATTTTATTTTATTCATTATGTACTGATTATCAAAACTGTCTTTAATGAGGAAGTGAGTAAATACCCAAGATAAGGAAATGTCACATTTTCATTTTCAGGCACAACTGGTCCTGTGCAAGTAATTATTACAGAGACGCCCAGTCAGCCCAACTCTCACCCCATCCAGTGGAATGCACCAGAACCTTCTCACATTTCCAAGTACATTCTAAGGTGGAGACCTGTGAGTATCCTACCCAGAATCCTCAGACCCTGAGCCTCTTGAACTTCTAGATTCTAAGCCAGCAGATCTGATTAACTCTTCATGGAGCATTTATATTTGCTTGGTGACCAAATAATATATGGTCAATTGAATCAATGTATAGACTGAGGAGCTTGTTTTTAGGTTTGGGGATTTTTTTTGTTGTTTTCTTCCTTTTGGGGGGATTGTATATGAAAGAATGTAGTTCTTTATATTTAAAAAAAATCCTTTTTGCAAGATCTTAGTAATGATAATGCTTAAGACCATTCTTTCCTAATATGGGAAGAGAATCTAAAGTTTTGATATGTCTTGCAACCCCATCAAACAAAGCAAAAAAATTACTGGTATTATTTTTGTAATTTAAAAAAATAGCTAAATTAATATTTTTCTTTTGATTCACTTCTTAAGTAATCATTTTTTAAAATTTTACTTTTGATCTATGGAATGTGTTTAGATAGAAGGAAAAGAAATGATGAGAAGGACGTATAGATAAGGGATGCTAGGTGGTTTGTTTAAAGAATGAACCTTGTGATTTTGGTAATAAGTGTCCGGAGACTGAAGAAACCACACTGAGGAAGGTATCGGTCTATTAAACTTACGTTTCTCTTACTTTCTCAAACCTCCTCTGTTCTAACTCCAAAGCGGATGACTTATAATTTGAGAAACACTATTTTAAACACAGAAGAAAAATGTCTATTTATAATCACAGTGGTTGAATTCTAGCAATTAAAAATAAATAAAAAATTGGCCAACTCAGGCAGTTGAACTTAAACTCTGCAGTAAAAATTCAAGCTGTTAAAATCTTTATCTAAATTTCCAAAGCTGAAGGACATTTCTTTTAGATTTAAAAGGGCTTCATGAATGCCCAGAACAATTAGTGAAAAGAGCCATGCTTAGAGACATCGTTGATGTTGTCAGAGTACCAGAGATAAAGAAACTTCTAATGGATTCTGTACACAGCCAGGTATCAATCAAGTATGCAGAGTCATGATATTACCAGACAGAAAGTTTATTTTCCATACATTTTTTTTCTTTATGGGCTTTACAAGTTGTACTCCAAAAAACCAAGAGTGGAATAAGAAGGAAGTTGCAGGGTCCAGCCAAGGGTGCTTCCAATCCAGACCCCTGATAGCAGGAAAAAATTGCAACATGGCAAGAGCATAGCAGGCTTAGTGGGAAACCAGTACCACAGATGCAGCAGAAGGGTGGTGATGAGGTTGGGAGAGTGGGGTTTGAGGTCCCCAGGAAAAAAGGGGAACTTAGTAGAAAAGACAGACTTGGGGAAAATTAATCACAAGGGCAAGTACTGCAAGAAAAACATTAGCTGAAAACTCCACGAATCAGGCGGAGTCACATATAATCAATCCAAATGTATACTAAGGCTGTAATTCACATATGAAGCAAGCTAAAATGTGGCAACATGAGGGTATAGAAACAAGAGAAATTCAACTGAACCTTGACTCTGAGAACTTTAATCCATTCAGTGGTTATAATGTTACACTTCAAAAGAACATATTCTCAGTGTATCCCATGATCAATCTGTGGATGAATTGTGCAGACTTGGTTCCAATTTCAAGACAAAATAAAAATTAAACATTTATTTGAAAAAAAAATAGAACATGGAAGGTGGGGCAGGCAGATGGTGCAGAAGACAGAAGGAAACCAATAACTTTATCTTTTACAGTGGAGAGTTGAGAGAAATAGCATCAGATGTTGATACAGCAAGAAATGGGGATTTCATGCAGTATGTTTTTTTCTGCTTTTATTCTTCTTAGTATTTTTTATTTCAGATTAATATAAGGGTATACATGATTAGGTTACATTATTTGTGCTGGGAAAAGTCCAAGCTGTATGAGTCCTTCACCTAGGAAACGGGCCATAGCCCTCTACGCTATACCTGTTAGGTGGGAGCTTACTGAGCCTCTTCCTCGGTTCCCTCTCCCCACACTTGAATTTAATTACGTTTTTCCTCACGTGTGGGCCTATCTTTGTTCATCTACTTGTATACTACTTTGAACTTTGAATTACAAATGTAAATTTAAGAAGAACAAAGATAACAATACAAACATCAGACACGGGGAACGATCAAGATTCTGGGAGGAGAGGAGTGGTATTATTGAGCTAAATCTTCAACTGTCACATTGAAGAGTCTTTAAATATGATTTCTCGTTGAAAAATGAAAAATAAAATTAGAGGTATAAGTGCACTGTCTATATGGAGGTAAGACCAGAAGACTGGAATATGGAAACAGCCTCTCTCAGAGAGGGACCATGTCTTTCTCATTTGTTCACGGCTGTCTCTCCAGAGCCTAGAATGGTTCAGTGCCTGGCTCACCTGCTTAACAAACGGTGAATGAAAGACAAATTATCCCTTTCCTTTTTTTGTAATGTCCATATAGCATACTGAGTGGCCACATGGAGAACTTGATATCAGTTGATAAAAATCAGCTGCATCGAAGTATTTTTCCCGGCACCAACACCTCCCTGTCCCTCATCTTCTTATCTCATCCCCAATTTTATTACTTTAAACTTAACTCTAAAGTGTTGTGTGAGATTATTGCCATAGGGAACATTTACTAGGAGGCACAAAATGTACACTGAGTTGGAAAGTCTTCAAAGAGTGACAGTGATGAATTTCTTTGATATTTCTAGTAATTAAAGAAATTCAGATTTCTTCTTAATGGGATGCCATCTGAGAGTTTATTTTCTATTATTTTCTTCTGATAGCTAACCAAAAAAGCTCATCTTGAATGACAGGGTTATCCCTAAATTTGAGTTGACTGCAATAACTAATTTCAAATTATTTTCATAGTGTATTTGAGTTAAAATTTAAAGAGTACTAGGATTAGTTTCACTTATCCCCAAAATATAAATGGACATTTGAGTATTTGAATTATAGAGGAATTGGTTGATGGGATAATTTTAAAAAGTCACTGGGCACAAAAAATATATTTTGACTTATATTACTTTCAAATATTTATACTTAAAAGGGTCTCATCTGGTCTGAAGTAAGGGAGTTTCTTTCCCCATGTTACTGAGCTGAGTTTTATGAGCTGTGACATATTTATGAAGTTGGACAGGATATAAAATGTAAACTGGAAGCAAAAGATTAAATAAACCAAAATCGTATTTTTCTGCAGTCTCGTCCAAAGTTGGCTAACCACTTCTGATGGGACAGTTCATATCCAAGAATGAGTCACAAAACCAGACCAGTTGTACCCAGTATGTGATGGCCCTAGATCTGAGTCACAGGGCAAGATTAAGCCTTCGAATGTTTCCAAAAAGCAAGAAACTTGAATTGTATCACACTTAGTTAGATGAAAGAATGTGTGGCATTTTCCCACTTCAAAGCACACCTTCCTTATTCTATGTATAAAATAATTAACTTGGCAACAGTGAAGGGCCCTGGGGTCCGCAGCTATGCAAGCTCAGCCATGCCCCGGGACTGTGCCTCCATCTATACAATGGGAGCAATAAGACATTATGATCTCAGTTTTCCATGGCTTTTCTCCACAGTGGAGCTTCACAGACTCTTAGAAGATTACTGAACATCATCTCTAAAAGTTCATTCTTGTAAGCACTGATGTGGTTTTTTGTTTTTTTGTTTTTTTTAATTTATGTTTTCAGAAAAATTCTGTGGGCAATTGGAAGGAAGCCACCATTCCAGGCCACCTGAACTCCTACACCATCAAAGGCCTGAGGCCAGGTGTCATCTACGAGGGTCAGCTCATCAGCATCCAGCACTACGGCCAGAGGGAAGTGACCCGCTTCGACTTCACCACCCCCAGCGCCAACGCACCTGTGACCAGTATGTACCCAGCCGTCCTTGTGTCCCCACCTGAGTTTCTCAGTCAGGCTCTCCCCAGGAAGGGCTTTCCTTCTCAATTCGTATTTTTCCAGGAATTGCACTGAATTTCTTTTAAAAAATGGTATTCACAAATGAGGATGGTCAATTTTCTTAACGGCTAATGGTTCACTTTCTCTTGCAACTCTCCAGGTAACACCGTGACAGGAGAGACAACTCCCTTTTCCCCCGTTGTGGCTACTTCAGAATCTGTGACTGAAATCACAAGCAGCAGCTTTGTGGTCTCCTGGGTCTCGGCTTCGCACACAGTGTCCGGATTCCGGGTGGAGTATGAGCTGAGCGAGGAGGGAGACGAGCCGCAGTACCTGGGTGAGCTGAGCGTGTGGCTTGTGTGCGGCTGGGGTGGCCGCTGCGAGACCCTCCTTGGAAGCGGGCCTCCACAGTGTGGTCTCTGTGGTTTGGAGCTAATCGACACCTGCCTCTGTATGAGGAAGGGAGGAACTGACTCTTTCTAGAACTTGGCTGGGTTTTTCCTGGGCCATGCTGGTCTCTGATGGGAGCTGCATGATGCTTTTGCCCGGGTACGGGTCCACTCCGTGAAAGTCGTCGTCCTGATGGAGGTATTAATAACTGCCTGGGAGAGCGTCGCAGCTGGCAGTGGGAGCACAGCACCCTCATTCACACCTTTCAAATTCTCTTGGTTAGAGACCTGTAAAAATCTCTGTCGTAGGGTGACGTGCATACTGAAATGTGCAGCAATCATTGCGTTGAGTGCCATGAAGGTTTATAAAGTAAACACACCACAGGAGCCCTACCTAGAGCAAGAGAAAGAACATTCTTTCTATACCCACGTCATCATCTTCTGCCCATAACTGCTACCCCTGATTCTAACTACAAAGAGCTCTTTCTAAACATTTTGGGGGGGCTTAAATCATATATATGAGAGAAAAAAGTTGGAAAATGAAAAGAACAGGGGAGAAGGAGAAGAAACATAAAGAAGGGATTCTCCCCAGAGTGCACTGATAATCTCTGCTTGTCTGTTAGTATAATTCCCCCATGACTATATAGTTCTTAAAATATCCCTTTTATAAGCAGTGGAGTAATTTGAGGGATTGGCTTATTCTCGCTAGTAACCTTTTCTCTTTGTTTCACAGATCTTCCAAACACAGCCACCTCTGTGAACATCCCTGACCTGCTTCCTGGCCGAAAATACATTGTAAATGTCTACCAGATATCCGAGGAAGGGGAGCAGAGTCTGATCCTGTCTACTTCCCAGACGACAGGTACATGTGGGCTGTGTGGTGTCAAAAGGATCTTTTTCTGTCAAACACAGGCCCGGGTTTGACATTTCCTGACCATTCCTCCCACCCTGCCTTCTTTCTTTCTTAGCACCCGACGCTCCTCCTGACCCCAGTGTGGAGCAAGTTGATGACACCTCAATTGTTGTCCGCTGGAGCAAACCCCAGGCTCCCATCACAGGTCAGCCTCCTCTTTAGCTGCTATGTCAATCTTAATGGCAGAGGTGGGAGGGAGGAGATTCTGCCTGTAGACCTGCATTTCACCTCAAATCTCCCATGTAATTATCAGAGATGTGTATGTGCATACGATCACTTTGAAGTCTTCCAGCCCTATTTCCCATGTGTCATTTCTCCTCCAGTCCATTTACCAACTTCCTTACCCCACCCCCACACACACAATCTGTAAAATGCCAGCTCATTGGCACTTCAAAGCAAGCATTCCCAGGATTGGAGGGAATCTTCCTGAAAACCTTGCCATGAGATTTATTCTGAAAGAGGTAGCTGAGTTGCTTTCTTAGGTGACTCACCTGCCGCTCATTCAAGTCCCTAAAAGACGCAGACACTCCTTGACAGTGCTGTGCTTTTGCTGCTTCAGGGATTGCTGCCATCATCTGGAGCTCAAAGAGGAGAAATCGGTTTAACACGAATATTTTCACCTAATGGCTTCTCTAATTGACATTTATTATGGATCGTGGGTCTTCAAGGATGATATTTATTATTAAAAAGCTTTGCATGAGTGTTCTTCTTTCATCTTTGTGCTGAATAATCATTATTATAAGAAGTGGCATTTTAAAAGAGTCACAAAGAATCACTAGCTCTTATCCAATCAAGCAAGATGCTAAGGGCTATTAAAAAAGGAAGGTTTTATGATTTTTTTAAAAGCCTCTGTTTCATAGAGCCTGTGTATCTTCCTTTTCCTCATGACTCTGTAGGGTACAGAATAGTCTATTCACCATCGGTCGAAGGTAGCAGCACAGAACTCACCCTTCCTGAGACCGCCAACTCCGTCACCCTCAGCGACTTGCAACCTGGCGTTCAGTACAACATCACCATCTACGCTGTGGAAGAAAATCAGGAAAGTACTCCAGTCTTCATCCAGCAAGAAACCACGGGAGTCCCACGTGCAGGTAATGTCAAATAGACAATTCCCATGGTATCCTATCTCTTAGGGCTTAGCCAGGGTGTATCTTTAACCTACCTTCTGGTGGAGAACAAAGCCACTCTTGGCCTGTATTCATTTCATTAGCATCCTGGGAGGACAGGAACAACTGTCCCTGAGAGAGGACGGTTTGTCCTCTAGCAACACCTCCTACATTTAAGTAATCTTATGTATTCATTTTCCCCTAAATTTAAGGAATTTAGGTGAAATGTGAAGTAACTTATTAAGCCAGCTATTGGCCTTCTTGATTAAAAATTAATATAATCTTCTTTCATTGAACTATGAAAATATACGCAAAAAAAGCATATTGTCTGGTTAAGGGACAAAACTTACCATAGCTCTAAAATGAGAGGCTCTATGAGCTGCTTAAGATGTCCAGGGAAAATGGCTCTTTAAAAAGGAACCTACAGCAGGAATTATGACTAACCGTGTGACTCTTGTCTGTTAGATAAAGTTCCCCCTCCCAGAGACCTGCAGTTTGTGGAAGTGACGGATGTGAAGGTCACCATCATGTGGACACCCCCCCAGAGTGCGGTGACGGGCTACCGCGTGGAAGTGATCCCCGTGAACCTGCCTGGGGAGCACGGGCAGAGGCTGCCCCCCAGCAGGAACACCTTTGCGGAGATCAGCGGGCTGTCCCCCGGGGTCACCTATTACTTCAAAGTCTTCGCTGTCAACCACGGGAGGGAGAGCAAGCCTCTGACTGCACAACAGACAACCAGTACGTCCCGCTCCTGGCTTCACCTCTCCACCAAGTTCACCACCCTGACTTCCGACGTGGGGTGAAGGGCAGCAGAGCAGTCATGCCTGGGTGTACAGCTTAGAAGGAGGAAGATGCCCCGTCAGTTAGGGACATATAAGGGACATATAGCACATTAACCTTGAAAATAAAACTTAGGCGAGCTCTATGGATACTAAGTGATACCCCATTTCCAAAATGCATGTACCAATGGAAGGGCACACTAAGAGGAGGAAATTTAAGAGAATCTAATTTCCTTTGCTAATAGAGGCATGGATTAATAATCTGATTGCATTTTTATGTAACTAAATAGATCAGAGTTATAATGTAGGCTGTTAACACTTTCAGTAGACTTCATTTAAGAATGATAATTGCCAAGTCTCTAGCGTTAGTGGGACCAGGTCATCTGCTCAGCTCTTTATGAGCAGAATTCTCATATTTACTTTGTTTTGACCTTATAAAAGACAATATTATTGTGCCTATTGGATGTATATGGAAAAACAGAGACTTGAAAAAAAAGTTGTGCAATAAGGTCACAGAGCTAAGAGTCCACAGAGCTGGGTCTGTGACCTACATCTTCCTGACTACAAAGCCCGTGTTCAGAATTTCTATACCTGATGACCCCTTCAAGATTTCCTCCCTCTGAAAGATGGATGAAATTTCTGTGGGGAAACTGCTAGTAGTTATCATTCTCAAGGAGAAAACCCACAATCTTTGTGATTCTCTCTGACGATGCAAACCCCTCACTGTGCTCTCCTGAATCTGAGGTTCTGAGTACATGCTATAGTTATTGTAATTGCTGTCTAATCCAAACCATAAAATAACTTGTATTTCACTAGCAAGAGACTATGGATCTTATAAATGCATAGACTGTTGCTTTCGACCCATCCGGAGCTGCCTCTTGCCCTCATTTTAGGAGGTTTCTCCCTCTTTCCTTAACCAGTCTGGCTCTGAGCAAACCGTGGGGTTCAGAGGTATTCTGAACTTTTCAAAAACATTTTTTTTTTTACTTCTGCCTTTAAAAAAAATACCATTGTAATAATATAGCTGTAATTTCTGAGAGTGATGGGAAGGTCTTGCCGGAAAATTCAACTTTTTGAAGGAACGTAGTGAAGCAAAAAGGTTCCGCAGTCTCTCCTGACTGACAGGTCTGCACGCAGGGCTGTGCAGCCCTCACTCGGTCTTTGAACAGCTCAATTTCCCCCCAGGGTTTTGAGTTTTGCTTATATTCAACTTTTAGGAGAGAAAACTGAGAAGATTCAGTGAAGCTTTAAGAGCTCAGTATGGTAAGTAATGACCTAAATATTTCTTGGCATGTTTCGTCTTTTTTCCCCAGAACTGGATGCTCCCACAAACCTCCAGTTCATCAATGAAACGGACACTAGTGTCCTGGTGATATGGACGCCACCCCGGGCCCGGATAGCAGGGTACCGACTGACCGTGGGCCCTACCCGAGGCGGCCAGCCCAAGCAGTACAATGTGGGGCCCTCCGCCTCCAAGTACCCAGTGAGGAACCTGCAGCCCGCCACTGAGTACACGGTCAGCCTCATCGCTGTCAAGGGCAACCAACAGAGCCCCAAAGCCACTGGCGTGTTCACCACTCGTAAGTCAAAGTTTAAATGCCTTTCTTAGTGACAGGTCCCTGGCGATACTGACATTCTGTATTCTTCATTCAATTTTTTAAAAATAATCTAAAGCATATTAAATTTTACATAAATTAGTACATACTAATTTTTTACATAAATTAAAGCATACATACTAGAAGTGTACTGTGTGGACTGGCTGCTAGTACATGAGTTCTTTGCTACCTGTCTGCAGCAAGAGAAGCAGCTTGTGCCAGAATATAAATCACAAAGTGCGCTGTTTGGTTCAGCTGATCATTTTTTGGAAGCCAGATCTCCTTGATGAAGGAAGCAGTGTGCACACACATTGCCAACTTCCTTATTTCTTCCAGGGCCAGCTGGTACTCTGAGTAGCCTGGGTTTAAAGCATTCTGTTATTGGAAAAATTAAATTCTATTGTATTAAAGGAATTTACCAAATACTCTTTAAGGCAAGAAAAAAAAAATAGGGCGTATTTCTGCATCCTGTTACTTCTGGCATCGAGTGATAACCGTAAATGCAGAATAGAAAAAACTTCTGCAAATTGAATGGAAACCCACTGATAGAACAAGAAGCCAAGAAATGATTTCTTTATCATTGGTGGAGTGTTGGCTGCAGAAGATTAAAGTACTTCTGCAGAACAGAATAGCTTTTTCTCTTAAATCACTCTTGAAATTCCACAGAGGAGAAAAATACTAACAAAAACTTTTGATCTCCTCTGTCCCCATGCTCAACATTTTAAAGGAACTGGTCTTAAATCTCCTACGTGTCTGCATCACGATGAAGGCCTCTATTCAGAAACCGATTTCTATTAAGTATATTTCTATTGACATTACAAAGAATGATGAGACTTTTTATTTCTAGGTGGATGTTATTTGTTATTTTCAACTCCACATTTTTAGTTTTGAAAGCTGCTAACGTAAGCACCTTATTCAGCATATATCGCAACCATGTTCTAGTTCACAATTTTCTAAGAGGTTCCAACAAATCTTATTCTTTGACTAATTTAAAAATATGGATTTATAAAAGCATTCAAAAAGTCAGTACAAAGGCAGGATTAGTTTGTAAATAGCTCTGACATGTATTTCCCAATGAAAATTCTCTATAAACTTTCCCCATGAAAATTCATCATTTACCAAAAATGTATTTCCATTTAAATTTGCTCTATGAAGCCTTTTTTCCTAAGCAATGGTTAATCACAAGCATATGACCTGCTTTTAATTTGTAGTTAAGTTTACCTTAAACTTTTGCTATTTTATGTTACATAGTATAGTTCTGAGCTAGTCTAAAAGCTCCTCTTCATGTAATTAATGTGATGGATACTGACAAAAAAATATCGTAAGTATCCATTTCTTGCAGATGTCTTGTGCAAAATTAGAATGGAGATTTCAGGGAAATGTAGAATTACACAGTTGTCTTTTTCATTCCTTAACATAAGACATATTTCATGTAGTTTCTTTTGCTAAATAGTGTGCTTAGAAAAGAGCATTTTAAATAATACTAGTAATAATTAAGTGGAAGGTGGGGAATCAATATATTTTAAGTACTTTTGGACAGTGATATATAGGGGATGCGTTATTTTATGCTCTGCACAGTACATATATATATATATATATATATATACACAAAATATAATTATATTTGCATTTAAATACTGATAGTCAGTAAAACTAATTTTATTAGATTAAGGTTTCTGTAGTGCCTGGTCTGACACATAGAGTACTTGCCAACAATATCTGTTGAATAGATGACTGATTGAGGAATGCGTGTTAACAAAAACAGCTCCACCAAGCCCAGTTTTAAATAAACCAGTGTAAGCAGTTGGAGAGCCAGTGAGTTCTTCAGCTTCAGCTTCATTTGAACTTTAAGCATTCCGGAGGCTGTAAACATCAGCAGGGCTCACATGTTTTTGAAATTATTATTTTAAATTTCTTACTAAGCTGAATTCTGGGAATAACTTTTCCCCATTTTCTAACGTGTGCTAAATTCCTAATCACAAATGTGAGAAATGTTGGGGAGAAAAGGCTGTTTCTGAGGAAAATTCAACTTATTTCTGTATTGATAAGACAAATTTTATTTCTTTTATTCACCTATTTATTTTTATGTATTTATTTTTGAGACAGAGTCTCACTATGTCACCCTTGGTAGAGTGTTGTGGTGTCATAGCTCACAGCAACCTCCAACTCTTAGGCTTAAGCAATTCTCTTGCCTCAGTCTCCCAAGTGGGACTACAGGTGCCCGCCACAATGCCTACATGTTTTTTGTTGTAGCTGTCATTGTTGTTCAGCAGGCTTGAACTGGATTCGAACCTCCCAGCCTTGGTGTATGTGGCCGGCATCCTACCCACTGAGCTATGGGTCCCGCCCCAAATTTTATTTCTTTAACTGCCCGGCAGTTCATCTAACAAGACCTGCCAGAACCCATAGCTCATACAGTCACATCCTTTGTTTGACATCAGTTTGTGGGTTTGTGGTTTGGTGATTTTCCTGTAATGCTCTTCCCAGGCAGGGAGCCTCATCCTAAGCTTGGGAAGACTCTAGCTAGCTGGCTTGCCTAAGCCATAGGAAACACCCAGCCTTAAGGACAGTTGAGGAGAGGGCAATTTGTGAAAAGCTGTGGCTTTTACAGATGTCCCATGAAAGAGGCTGACTGTTCTCTGAATTATTTCTTGTGGGCCCTTAAAAATGGTCATACAGAGCTTGCCATGGAATTTTGGCGAAGTCAGGAGCACCCAAGTGGTGTATGATTTCAAAGTCACTGGAAGGCACCACGGGTCACCCATCCTACTTGCCCCAACGCATCATCAAAATAACATGCTGAGGAAACGCTCAACCAGTAGTTCTTCAGTTCAGCCCTTAAAGTAGTCATTACAGAGTGGCCCGGGTACAACTTTTACTTTTTCTCACACAGTATTTTAAAAAGAAAAAGAAGAGAATTAGGCTAGGCGTGGTGACTCATACCTGTAATCCCAGCACTTTGGGAAGCTGAGGCGGAAGGATTTACTGAAACTTGACTGGGTAACAGAGCAAGACCCTGTCTCTACAAAAAAAAAAAAAAAATTAAAAAACAAAAAGGAAGGACAAAAATTACACATGAAAATTTAAACTGGAAAAACAAATGGAAGAAATGCAATGTGGAACCTAAACTCCCACGTGACAAAAAAAAAAATTGGAGCAGAGCAAGACTGGAAGCTGAAGACTTTTCAGTCCCTATTTGTGTAACCCTGGAGATTAACTCTTCCTCTCCCAGCCCTACGTAATGGAACATAAGTGCAGCCAGTGGATTGTTTTTCAATTGGGAACAGAACTGTGCTGGGAGGTAAAGAAGAAGGAATTATGATGGCAACAAGCATGTGACCAGGGCAATCCACACACTGAAAATCCTTGAACTTAACTCATTCAACTCAGATATCTTCTGAGACCTCCCTTTTCTGAATGTATAATAAGATTCTCAAGATTGTTGGGACTATATTTAGTTTACATATGCATGCCCTTCCTCCCTCCCTCCCTACCTTCTCTCCTTTCTTCCTTCCTTCATTCCTTCTTTCTTTTCTTTTGGTGCTAAAACCTGGGAAGAAATCTTTTATTTTTTTAAAGGAATAATTTCGCTAAGAGAAATACTAGTGGTGTCAGAATGCTAAAAAAATGTGAGGTAACCTTGTGTTATAATTCCTGATATTGCTGGTAAAATACTAACTCTTAATAGTATTTATTATTCTTAATGAATAATTATATATTTAGGAAAAAAATTTTAGAATTTAAGGTGCTTTCATGACGGCACGTTTTGTTTGACTTTTATATCTCCAGCTCTTATTGCAACCAAAAATAATCAGTCATCATGATGGAATAATTCAGCGTGAAACAATTTCTTGATCACCATCTATGTAATTTAATCATATTCTTAAATTAATGATTAAGAAACAAAATCATGGTGGGGCGCACTGGCTCACATCTGTAATTCTAACATATGGGAGGCCAACGTAGGAGGATCACTTGAGCTCAGGAGTCAAAGACTAGCCTGAGCTAGAGTGAGACCCCCATCTGTTCTAAACAAAATAGAAAAATGAGCCAAGCATTGTGGCAGGTGCCTGTCCCAGCTACTCAGGAGACTGAGACAGTAGGATTGCTTGAACCCAGGAGTTTGAGGTTACTGTGAGGGATGCCGGGGCACTTTAGCCTGGGCAACAGAGTAAAGGGTCTATCTCAAAAAAAAAAGATTGGTTTGTAGTGACCAGATTTACATTCTGTAAGGGACTTTATATTGCCAATATAGGGAAATTTGTTATCACTAAGCTAAATCCCCAAAATGATGGAAAGTCACAAATTAAATTCTGTAACGTCATGGCAAAGGACCTCCTTTAAGTTCGTTAACTGTGAGTTGTCAGTAGTGCAAACTCCTACCCCCATGTTGAACATGGAGAATTAGAGCCTGCATTTCAGCCAGGTCCTGGATGATTTGTGTGGCATGTTAAAGATTGAGAAGCCCTGATGTTCTCCAAATTGTCACCCAGTGAAGGAACTTATGTTACATTTTCTACCCACTGGTCAGTTATGTTGAAGTTCTCAATGAAAGTACTTATCACTATTCCACGCAATCCTCTGTAGTCTGAGGTTTGAATATATGTCTTGATTCCATTCTTGCAGTGCAGCCTCAGAGCTCCATTCCGCCTTACAACACCGAGGTGACTGAGACCACCATTGTGATCACGTGGACACCTGCTCCAAGGATTGGTTTCAAGGTAAATTGCAGATGTTCCTAACTTTTTGCCACACAGCCCTATGGTGCCCTCTTGTTTTCTCTGAATCCGGTAGAGACAGGGTTCCAATGGCAGGAGACCTGGGTTTTGTTATCAACTGTTTTTCATACCTCTTTGACACACTATCGGGAGCTAACAGTTCTTATGCCCTGCCTACCTCACTGAATTGCTGGAAGGATGGAAGGAGGCTGGGAAAGCGCTTTGCCAAGGACAAGACATTAACACAGTTGGTGGTAGTGGCTGCTATCTTCTCTGTCCTTTCTCTCAGGGATCTATGTTTTTAAAATACAGGAAAACCTCATTTGATGTGTTATTCCAAATGGGCGTGAACAAGTCCACAAAAGCCAATTTAGGGAGACGAATTAAACACAGAGTCACTTAAAAATCACATTTTTATCCAATCAGTTTTATCTCCAACTGTTCCAAGCCCTGTGGGTGAATCTCTTAATAGAAGTAAAGATTAAGGTCTTCCCTGTGGATATCTGGATTCATGGTCTTTAAAGTAATGATCTTAGAGAAGTGATGAATACAAATGAGTATGCTGGACAGCATCCCTTTCTTGGATGTGTGGAGTGTAGAGAGAAACAGTTATTATGACCAGAAATCAAAACTAAATCATTGTTTAAAATAAAACACACCAAAGATCTCTTCCTGAGTTATGCAAATGGACATATTGATGACTGTGACACTTAAACACAGAGAAACCCTTTTGAAGATTGCCAGTGTATCTTTTAAATTTCCTTTACTTCTGAATTCAGAAGCCTTATAACGTACCAAGGCTATCTCGAGAGTTGAACACTGATTGATAACACAGTGTTACCTAGGTTTTTGAAATGAAATCTTAAAAGGCTTTTAAATTATGGGCACATTCATTCTAATTCTTCTTTTGTAACTTATCCCCATGCAGTTGAAACTGTGCACATATTTCTTCAAAAGGTGTATTTTTGCAAAGTGCTACAGGGGCTGGTGCCTTTAAATGGCAACGAAAAGTGAATTGAATGTTAATAACTCATTAAAGAGAGAGCTAGGACATTTCTTTCCAGCACAGAGAGAACAGAAATGAACTGTCATGTGGCCCAAAGCACCTGTACACTTCTGGTTTCTACCAGGGGATTCTTTATCAAGCAAAACAATATGGAAGGACATTTTTTTCTGGAACCTTCCATGACAAGCCACCTTAATGCAGTTTGGAAGATACTACATCCCTCTCCTATCCTGGCTCCCAGTAGAGGGAATTTCCAGCTAAAGTATATAATAGAGCTAAAGGAAGTCCCCAGCGCAATTCCTATTAAAAGTACATTGCGCAGTTCCTAAGTTCCCGTTATTTAAAACATAGTCACAGCCTCTTAGCAGTAATGCAGCTCTGGAAATATTTGTCTTTCCTGTTTATTTTGCTCTCCATCTTCTAGCTGGGTGTAAGGCCAAGCCAGGGAGGGGAAGCACCAAGAGAAGTGACCTCAGACTCAGGAAGCATCGTTGTGTCTGGCTTGACCCCCGGCGTGGAATACGTCTACACCATCCAAGTCCTGAGAGACGGCCAAGAGAGAGATCCGCCGATCGTCAACAGAGTGGTCACACGTATGGAGAGTTCTTCCTCCCTCTTCTTTTAGTTTTTAGAGAAGAGCTAATACCAGTATCACTTTTTACTATGAGAATGGCACAGGGGAAGTATCTCATCCCTACTTATATGATGAGCTATTTCTAAATTTAGAGTAACAGGTGCAGCTCATGCCAAATATTCCATGGTATCAGAAATGTTCTTTCCATGTCAAGAAGGTCAATGAACTGGCAAGACAGAAACAAGCACAGCAGCATTGTAAGAGCATTAGTCATAAAAAAGTCTGTGTCACAGAATGACTATCAATCATGTTTCCATACTCTTTTGTATTTTTACTGATTGTGAAAGAAAGGAAGGGAGGGAGGAAGGGAAAGGAGGGAGAGAGGAAGGAAAGAAGGAAAGAGGAAGGAAGGAAAAAGGAAAAGGAAAGAAGGAAGGAAGGAAGGGGAAAGGAGGGAGGGAGGAAGGAAGGAAGGAAGGAAGGGAACGTTCTATAGGCCAAGAGCGTTGTGTTAGATTTAACTCTACATTGAAATTTTCTTTCTGCACAGCATTGTCCCCACCCACAAACTTGCACCTAGAAGCCAACCCTGACACTGGAGTTCTTACAGTTTCCTGGGAGAGGAGCACTACCCCAGGTAGGCATGGGTGTGTCAGAGGGCAAGTATATTTGGCACCTTCCCAAGACAAAGCTTTTAGAAACTGTGTCCCTTTTGGAGAAAGTGTCCAAGTTACAAGTACCCAACTTACCACAAAAAATATAGCAGTGTATGACATACATCTTAGAGCAGTGCGTGCAAGTGTTTAATGCACATTTACTTAGATCACAGAGAACAGCCATGCGCTTGGCTGTGGGAAAGGCAGAGCCCATGAGGGCCATAGGAATCAGCAGGACTGTGGGAAGATCATTTTGGTGTTTTGTTTAGTTTTCTGGAGACAGAGTCTCATTCAGTCGCCCTGGGGTTGAGTGCTATGGCCTCATAGTTCACTGCAACTTCAAACTCTTGGGCTTAAGAGATCCTTTTGCCTCAGCCCCCCACGTAGCTGGGACTACAGGTGCCCACCACAATGCCTGGCTATTTAAGGGGTAGGGGTTTTCACTCTCACTTAGGCTGGTCTCGAACTTGTGAACTTAGGCAAGCTCAGGCAATTTGCCCACCTCCTCCTTTCAGAGTGATAGGATTATAGGTGTGAGCCACCACACCTGGCCACGGAGAAAATCATTTTGGAAGGTGCCCTTTGCTCAAGGCATTAAAAATTGCCAAACAAATGGCTGCAGTTATATTATGTAATTTCTCTTTTGTAAATTACAGTGGATCCTGTTTATGATTCCTTGAACTTTTATAAATATGTATTTTGTCATGAGTTGTGCCACAAAAATCCAAGAGTGATAAAAAGCAGGAATGCCTTAGTTTTACAGACTGAGAGAACTGAGACTCAGAAAAAATTAGCCTATCTCTAAGTCACATAGTTTAAATGTTACAAAGCTGGGATTGTAACTATTTTTTCTCCTCACACGCAACATTATATATTTGGAACTTCATTTTCTTTTTGTTTTGTTTTCATTTATGCTTGGTACACACTGAGAAATTTGGTTAGAGGCTTCCCTGACACTTTTTAAAGCTTTAAATGAAGCTTTTGTCTAACCTCCTTATTCATACATAGTGAAAATTATCTATGAAATGCTCAAATCTTTAAAAGATAGGTCTTACAATATTCAAGTAGCATGATGACGATGGCAATGACAGGAAATTTTAGTTGATCATCACCTTTGCCAAAACCACATGGAAGTCTCTTTAGATGAGAAATATGTATTAAAATGTAATTGTTTTAAGGAATCACTATTGAGATATAATAGAGCTTGTTCTTGAGAAAATTCTAAATTAAGCACAAACAGAAGTTTCAACTAATGTTGATTGCATCCTTACCAACTATAGTTCTTAATATAAGGGATGTATTAAGTTGCCATGTAATTATTAACATTTCTAATTTTACTACTAAAATTATTATAAAATTTTTATAAAAATTTTTTCTGATACAGTTCTTATTTTGTGCGTGGGCACACAGCAAAGGCAATTATCACTAAATCCAATCAATGTATGCAATCTCACAGAATGAAACTAGCTCAAAATATCCTTTTTAATCTCCCTCTGAAGTGGAGTGATTTTGGTGAAGCTTTTGTTACCTGTGGAAACAGTTCAATCCAAAGATACACAACTTCCAGTCAAGTTACTCTGAATTTGAAACTTAAACTTGGCAAGTTTCATGCTTGCTAGCAGCCAGGTCACTAATTAGTCTCATTGCTCTAACCTGCCCATTGGATGGTCCCTTGCAAATGCAATGATCTAAATGCTAATTTCTCATCCAATTGTATTTCCTTGTATCTACCACTTTAGTTCACCCTATTCCCAATGACAAAACATACCATCACTCTCTTGCCCGCTAGGAAGTTTAACTTTAATTTACTGTCTCATCTCAGGTTTGTTCTGGTCCTGCAGAATTCTAGTCATCACTGTTTTTATTTGAATGTCTCTCTCTTCCCCCTCAACTTGTTTACTGCCCAATTTCTATGATTCTTGAAGTCATCAGTAATTACTATTCTTTCTAGAATAAGTATCACTATTTTTGCTTTCCCCTTTTTCTTTTCCCTCAATTCTTTTCCTGTAAAGAGGTTCTATCCTTTAAAATAAGGAGAGCCCTCTTGGGAGAAATGTGGTTAAGGTTGAGAGTGACTCCATCTCGGGCAGGTGGAATGGAATGTCCCCGAGCTGACCTCAGGGGATTGGTTAAGGAAGAGCAGCTACCTAGCTGGTAGAGGAAGCCTGGGATTTGAAGGAGGGAAGCTTTGGGTAATCATTTCCCTAAATTTCTTTTTTTAAATTGAAGGCGTTACATTGAACTGCCTCCTGACAATAAATGTGAGGTCCTTTTTCCAGTTCCCTTTGTGGGTCAATCATGGGAATCTAATTAAACACGCTCTGAATCACAAATGCTCTGTGTAGTAACTTCCTCCTTTCTGTTTACTGCAGACATTTCTGGCTATAGAATTACCACAACCCCTACCAACGGCCAGCAAGGATATTCTTTGGAAGAAGTGGTCCATGCCGATCAGAATTCCTGCACTTTTGAAAACCTGAGTCCCGGCCTGGAATACAATGTCAGTGTTTACACTGTCAAAGATGACAAGGAAAGTGTCCCTATCTCTGATACCGTCATCCCAGGTAACAGAAAAATAAACCGTGATCCTCAAAGTGGCACTTTCAGTAGGAGTGGGGATTAGCATCTTAATCCCCAGGTGGCTGAGGGTGTCAGCTATATTTGGGATTTGATGCAGACTTCCCAACTGCACTCTCCAAAACCGTGAAGTCAAGCGGCTGTGTGGACAAATGCTTGCTGTTAACACCGCTTTTCTGTCTGTGCTTCACTGGGTGCTGTTTGTCGCCACGGGTATGGAACGGAGCAGCAGCCACGGCCTTAACTCTGTACTGTCTGCTCACGTGGAAAATCACTAAAACGCTGTCATGTGTCTGTACTCAGTGTTGACAGGCTCAAAGTAACGTGGTAAATGCAGCCCATCGGTACGTTCGTGCCTGATTTTACAGTCCGTATCAACTTGTAGTAGCTATTCTATAAAATAGTCTTGTCTCCATAGGTGAGCACCGGAATAGCATTTGGTTGACATGTCTAATTCTTCATCCTGCGGTTTCAAATCCTTCCTTTTTAAATTGGAAAAAGAGAAAAAGTAAAGAGCTCACCTTCAGGGTGTTCTTTTTTGTGGACTGAAAGACAACACTGTAAAGGCCTATCTCGGGATAGGTTTGTTGTTTGTCCAAAACTGGACTGTACCAGAGTGACACCATTGGACAGATTATATGTTCCTTTGCACTGTTTGGCAGAATGCATTTACTAATGCTGATTAAGTAGCTTTGTGAATTAGGCTGGGCATCGTGGCTCACGCCTGTACTACTAGCACTTTGGGAGCCCAAGGCAGGTGGATTGCTCGAATTCAGAAGTTCAAGACCAACCTGAGCAAGAGGGAGACAGTCTCTGCTAAAAATAGAAAAACTAGCCAGGTACCTGTAGTCCCAGCTACTTGGGAGGCTGAGGCAGGAGGATCTCTTGAGCCTAGGAGTCTGAGATTGCTGTGAGCTGTGACACCATGGTACTCTACCTAGGGCAACAGAGTGAGACCCTGTATGAAAAATCAATAAATAGATAAATAAATAACTTTGTGAGTTAAACAAAATATTGGCAATAGCCTTGATCTCAGGCCTGTCGTCCTTGGCCTAAATGGGCCTTTGAATAGCACATTTCATAACAAATTTTCATAACCCATTAGTGTCATGGCCATGATGTTGTCATGAGTTTTGTATGGGAGAAGAAAAACCCAGTTCATCACCCAATTATTTTTTTAACCTTCTTTATGCAAACTTATATTTTCCTCCTAAAACAGACCTATTTAAAGCATTGCCGATCTTTACTGCAGATATTATGTCTGGGTTCTAGGAATGGCTTTCCCATCCTAAGCAGGCCTATGATGTTTAGGAACCTCAGTAGTTACAATCCGTACTGTTTAGGGATATTTTCAAAATGCAGGAAAATCCCTGAAAGAATAGCATAACCTGTTTTGCCCTCCCAGGGAAAAAAAACTATGTATGATGTTTAGGAAGTCTTTTCAGAGAATTTGAAAAGCATATTACCATCATTGCGTTAACATTCCATCAGATTTACTACTGGTAACCTGATATACACTGCTTTATTTTTTCCTTTTTTTTTGCCTCTATTTTTCTTTTGCCCCCTCTTTGCTTTATAACTCAATAGAGGTGCCCCAACTCACTGACCTAAGCTTTGTTGATATAACCGATTCAAGCATCGGCCTGAGGTGGACCCCGCTAAACTCTTCCACCATTATTGGGTACCGCATCACAGTAGTTGCAGCAGGAGAAGGTATCCCTATTTTTGAAGATTTTGTGGACTCCTCAGTAGGATACTACACAGTCACAGGGCTGGAGCCGGGCATTGACTATGATATCAGCGTTATCACTCTCATTAATGGCGGAGAGAGTGCCCCTACCACGCTGACACAGCAAACGGGTGAATTTTGAAAACTTCTGTGTTTGAGCCATGGACGGTGTTGCATGCTGCCACCAGTGACTGTGGTTAACTACGGATGTTTCAGGGAGAAGCCAGCAATTGGCCAGAGATTAGGACAGGATGGATTGGGGAAGGAGGAGTCAAATGCGTACTCTAAACTGACCGGATAAAAAAAAGTATGAAGTAATCTTCAGGGCACTTTCACTGAAACCACAAATATACATATAAAAATAAAGAAATCTAGATATCTGGCCTATTAAATATAGAATAGCAAAGATTGATTAAATTTGCAGACCTGGAGTTTTTATAGAAAAAGGCTAACCCGAATGCCTAATTGTATAACGAGCACCAGTTAATTATAAGAAATATACTTCCAAACATACCATCATCTCTCCCTTCAATGCTTTGGTAATCTGTACCATTTCCTTCTTTGTGGCTGAGTAAAAACCCATCAAAATTTAGGGTAGGGTGCTTGGCAGTTGTTTTAAGGGAGGAGAAAAAGTTTGGAGCATACTAGGCTTTGTTGCTATCCCAAGGTAAAGAAACACCTCTTTAACCACAGTCTGGGGACAAGCATGCAACATTTGAAAGGTTCTCTGCCCTGCATGGGAAGAAACACCGCTGAGAACCAATTTGCATGAACCCTTTTCACTTGTAAGTAGAACTCACTGGATAGCATTGTAGCTTTGCCAGTAGCTGTAGACATCTGGGGGGAAATGTAGGACCCTCTTGTCTTTTTGTCTGTGTGCATGTGTTTCTTTGGAAAGTACTGCTATGTTTCTCTTTGCTGTGTGGCAACTTAAGCCTCCTCGGCCTGGGATAAAATAACCTTCAGTGTTATTAACAATGCATTTAAAAATCAATATATTTTAAAGTAGATTAAAAGTATGTTTTAAAAAACTCACTGATCATGGCGGAAAGGTTAAAGGGGCCTAACAGTACTATGTGTAACGTTTTATTTTTAACAGTAGTAGTACATTGTGATTTAGCGTACATTTAGATTGGACCGTTTTGCATGATTATCACTGTTTCTTTGGTGCATGAAAAATCGGTTTTACCTTTTCAGCCTTTGTCTTTAGCACGACTTGTAAAATTCCATTCACTTAGTGTGCTTCCTTGTTTGAAACCAGCTGTCCCTCCTCCCACTGACCTGCGATTCACCAACATCGGCCCGGACACCATGCGGGTCACCTGGGCCCCGCCCGCCTCCATCGATTTGACCAACTTCGTGGTGCGCTACTCACCTGTGAAAAATGAGGACGACGTGGCAGAGCTGTCCATTTCTCCCTCAGACAACGTGGTGGTCTTAACAAGTAAGCAGTCGGACATGTCAGTTCCATGAATACTAACCTAGAGCATGCAAATGAATCCTGAGTGCTCAAGGAGGGGCAGCTGAGGACAGGGCCGCCGCAGGGGAGCCACAGGCTGGACCTCGTTTCACCTGCAGCGCCATACATTTTGACAAATGTACTGTCTGTTGCTATCTCCATATACTTTTTGATACCTTCCACTTTTCAGAAATCAAAGTGGAGACACACCGGCAGAGAAGTCCCAAGACTTTGGTTAAATTTGGCTCCCAAATAAGCACATACAAATAAGTGAATATCAAAAGAAGTGACACGACTACATCCAAACCTTTAGAGAAAGAAAAAAGTGAGGATTTCAGAGTGGTTTTTTTAAGTGTCAGCAGATGATGTATTTAGCATTGGAAAACTTAGAAATGTTGACTGATTGATTGGGATAGAAGAAAGAGCCAATCGTTTGAAGAAAGAGTCAATAGTTTAATGTTCAAAAAGAATCTGTTGGACGGATTTCTCAGAAGGCTAAGGACATAGATGTTTTCTAAGTGACATTAGGTAAATAGCAACAACGTATGAAAATTGTCTCTTTCTAGTTTCACCTATTTTGGAACTAGAAAGAAAATGAGAGTAAGCTGCAGCCCGGTGCAGCGTTTCATATAAACAGTACTTCTCGGCTGTTTTCACTGTACTGTGATAGTAAAGTATATTAGAACAGTAGCACCAGCCTCTCAGTGAGGGAAAACTGGCTTACATTTGGGTGCGTTACCAAAGGATGGTCTGAAAATACCCTCTATCTTTCAAACACGTTTTAGATAAAGAAACACCAAGTTAAGCAGCTCAGCATAACCATGATCGTGGCTTCTCATATCATGGCTGAAGACAAGAATGTCTTTCTGTCTGCATATCCAGGTCCACAGGCTGGTGCTTAGAGCACTTGGGAATCGCTGGTTACAGCATCACCGAGCGGACAAGCCCTGTGTCACGATGCTATCCCACCTAAACTATAGGCCTGTCACATGTTAAGCATGTGTCCTAAGACCTTATTATGATCTTAATACAGCAAATGACCACCTCCCTCCTAGAGGTGTATTATTATCCTCTTTTAAAAAAGAAGCAATTCAGGTCCCCAGGGGTTAGGACATTGCCCCTGGCCCGAGAGAAAGGAAGAAGAAGAATCCACACAGCCATATTCAGTCCCCTGCCCAGAACTCTTCCAAGCCCTGCAGGAGCCTGTGAGGAAAGGCTGAAGGGTGTCGATGTACAGGGGAGTGAGTGGCTGGTGGGTAGGAGTCCAAAGGTTAGAAACTTTACTCTGCATCTTTTTGGTTCATTCCTGTTCTACATATTGACATTTCAGTTAACCGCAGACCTCATACATGGCGGTGGTCCCGTAAAATTACAATACCATATTCTCACTGTACCTTTTCTTTGGTTAGAGACACAAATCCTTACCACCGTGTGACAGTTGCCTGTAGCACTCAGCACGGTGCATGCTGTACAGGTTGCAGCCTCAGAGCAGTAGACTATACCCAATGGCCTGGGTGTGCAGGCTGCAGTGCTAGGTTGGTGTGAGTACACTCTGAGGTGTTCACACTATGATAACATCGCCTAGCAGTGCAATTTCTGATTGCTTTCCCTCTGGACCGTGGCTCCTTTGCAGTAAAGGTTACTTACTAAGACCACTGGTCCTGTCCTAAGTCTACCCCTGTATGACCTTGGGAAAATAAAGAAGATGACTTCTCTGTCTCTCAGTTTTCTCATTTATAAAATGGAGATAACTGTAGCAAATCAAACTTTCGGAGGTAAGAGATATGTTCATTATCCTGAGTATAGTGATGATTTCATAAGTTCTACTGATGTCAAAACCCATCAGACTGTACACTTTAAGTACATACAGTATTTCCTGTGGCAATAAAGCTGCTTTTAAAAGGAACAAACTACATTATAGGGGTCTTGTGAGGCATAATTGATAATCCACAGCATCACAGTAATTATTACCCTGTGCCTTCAACAGACATGCTGTCAAGGGGGTGAGAGAAATAGTACTGAGTTGCAGCCACTGCCTGTGACTCCACGCCTGGCTGAGGCACTCTCACAGAGGAGGAACGAGGGCAGGGCTTAGCGAGGCCGCGGGGCCAGGTGACCCTTCCGCTTTGCCTCATTTCAGAACCTCTCTAGGCAGTGACTTTCCCTTAGGTGTAAGGAAGCTATAGGGCTAGATGCGCAGATATTTCATCCGTTGGAATAGTCCCAGGAATGCCTCATTTTTTCACCACCTCTCCAGCACAAGTTTAAAATAAGTCCCATTTGCCTCTTCAGATCTCCTGCCTGGCACGGAATACTTAGTCAGTGTCTCCAGCGTGTACGAGCAACACGAGAGCACGCCTCTTAAAGGGAGACAGAAAACAGGTGAGTCGGGTGGCAATACGCTCATCAAGGAGCTTTCACCCACCAGTGTTAAATAGCAGAAGGAAATGTTACTTCCAAAAATACATCCCTTGTTACAGGACATAGAACTATATCCCTGTTTTGGGTGGTGGTAATATGTATAGACTTGTCACTATAGTACTTTTTATCACTGGTTTTAAAAATTAAACGATGCCTTATCAACAATTACCTAGACGTTTGACCACTAACAAATTAGTCCGGAGACTTTGTTATCTACCCTTTAAAAAAACATCTCCCGAGAAGAATATATCGTTCTCTGTTATTTAGATACTTTGGTGGGCTTCCCTCGCCGTCTTGGTGGGCTTCCCTCGCCGTCAGGCAGCTCTGTCCAACGGCTGCCCTGACGCTGTCATTATCAGCTCCGTATGTTCATTCTGTTACTGAGCCAGCAAGTTCATGTCTTCTTTCAATTTGATAAAATATTCATTTGTGACAAGAAAGACGTTGAACTGAGTACCCTAGATATCATATCCTTTCTTAAATGTGAATGTATTATTTTCTTAAAGTACAGTTTAGTATATTCATTAGTTTATAATTCACCTGCCTTCAGCACGAGTTATAATACTTGGCATCAGTAGATTATTCAATAGAATGAGTGAATGTTATAATGGAAATAGACTAGAAATCCCAGAAAGACTAAGTGATTTGAATTTGAGATAATTCTCAATTCTTATTAATTTTTCAAAAATGCACTAAATTCTCATCATAATCTGAGGTTTATGGCAAACCATGGTATTGATGAAAAAGAAAAGAAATATTGGACATGGTTATTTTCCCTTACAGTCTTCCCATTTCCTAATCTGCTGATATCTTTTTTTTTTCTCTCTTCCTCCCCTGGGTGGGAAAAACAGGCCTTGATTCCCCAACCGGCATTGACTTTTCTGATATTACCCCCAATTCTTTCACTGTCCACTGGATGGCGCCTCGAGCCCCCATCTCTGGCTATGAGATCCGCCATCACCCTGAGCACCAGAGTGGAAGACCTCGGAAAGACCGAGTGCCTCCCTCTCGGAATTCCATCACCCTCACCAACCTCAATCCGGGCACAGAGTATGTGGTCAGCATCATCGCTGTTAATGGCAAAGAGGAAAGTCCTGCCTTGGTTGGCCAGCAATCAACAGGTATTCTAGTCTCAGTCCTCTCTGACCCAGTCAATGTGTTGTGTGAAAGGGCTTGATGTTATCTGTTGGCATCTCTTAAAAAAATAGATCTCGTTTAGGAGACATGGAGAGGGAAGTGAGAGGATGTGGAGAAAAATCTCCTTCTTAGAATATATTCTAGAAGGTAATTTCTTTATCCTGAGAAATTTCTCACATGATTTAGGTATTTTTGTATTTCTAATAAATCAAGTTTTATTAAAAATGTAGAAAACTTTACACCATTTCAAAAGGCCCTTAAAAATGTAATTTTAGCATCATAGCATCACTGTTCTTCGGGAATAGATGCTGACGTGGTTAGAGGAGCAGCAGCATCCTGGTATCTGTATCTTGGTCTCGACTGGTTAAGGGAGAGGGAGAGAGAGAATGTGGCAATGTCACCAATCAGCAAATAGCTGAGAGCAGCGTGCAGAGTGTTCATTGCATTCCTGTTGTAACTTTTCTCTAGTTTTGAAATTTTTTCAAAATAAAACTTTGGGAGGAAAAAAGCCCTACAGTAAATTTGAAATAATCATTTTATCACAACATGAATGGGCTCCTTAACCTCTTGCCTTGAATTATTCATGATTTGTAATTCTGCTCTTTTCGCATAGTCTGTACGTTATTGTTTGAAAGAATCTAAAAGACAACTATCTGGAAAACCGACAGAGTAAATCTGAGTATTATTTGAAAATGATGGATGTGAAAATAGTCTCGTGTTTCCTTCTAGTGTCTGATGTCCCAAGGGACCTGGAAGTGGTTGCTGCCACCCCCACCAGCCTGCTGATCAGCTGGGATGCACCTGCTGTCACCGTGAGGTATTACAGGATCACCTATGGAGAAACAGGTACAGCAGTGAAATGCCCTTTCATCCTGATCCAATCAGATTCTGTTGTAGGTAACCTTGGAAGCCCAAAGGTGGACCCTTGTAATTAAAGAAACTTTGGCAAGCCCCATCAGTATAGTCCTGTCTTTTCTAAGAAAGCATAACGACATAGATGGTAGAATTGGTTATAGAATCAAGATAAAAAGTTGTTTATGTAATACCACTAGAAGGGAAACCTTGGAGTTGAGGGGGGAAAGGACTGTAAATTCACAAATATCTGATTGGTGGTGAACCAAGGGATCTTTTCTTTCTCTTTTTAGTTGTGTGTATTTTTCTAAATTTTATCCAACGCACGTATATTCCATTAGAATTTTTAAAAAGCACACATCATATGCAGTCCTGGGCTGGAGGCTCGCTTTCTTCCCCGTTGAATGCTAATGTCCAACTCAGTGACATTTTAAAGCTGGAATGTTAAAAATAACATTCAGTGTAATTTTCTCCCAATTCTTATAAATACATTTATACATGCATAAATACACCTTTCTGTTCAGGACGTGTTAATAGCACTCTTTAAAAAGGAATAAGCAGAAAGATGTGATTTACACGGTGCTTTCTATATGTTAATTCAATTAATCAGGGATGCCAAAGTAACCCCGAGCCCCTTACACTCTGAACTAACCCTTTGTCACACAGGAGGAAATAGCCCTGTCCAGGAGATCACTGTGCCTGGGAGCAAGTCTACAGCTACCATCACCGGCCTTAAACCCGGAGTCGATTATACCATCACTGTGTACGCTGTCACTGGCCGTGGGGACAGCCCAGCCAGCAGCAAGCCAATTTCCATCGATTACCGAACAGGTACAGACTCCTCCTCTGGGGTTACCCAGGCTTATTTATTCTGATAGTTTTTACAGTGTTCTCCCCAGGTATTTTCCTCATTGTAAAATTGATTTTCCTTTTTAATAAGTCTACGACCTGCAGCTAACACCCACAGCTAACAGAGTTTTGAGCCAGATCTATGAGGAAGCACCCCCTGGGCAGGAATTTCTGTCAGTTTTGTTAATTGATATATTCCACATGGGTGTAGAGGGCATTCAGTAAATATTTGTGGGAAAATAAATGGATGAGCTCATAAAGTAAGAAGACAGATACCTGCTTGGAATGTAGCTTCTTTGTTAATGAAGCAACTGTCTCAGAAAGTAGGTAATAGTATTCGGGTGCATGCCCGTAACCCCGGAGCCGTCTGTAATCTGCGTACAGAAATACCTTGGAGAGATGAACAGCCATGAGAGAGCGGTCTAATATGTACCAGACCTAGAGACAGGACGTGCCCAGTCATGATCCCCCAAACGGGGACTTCACTGGGTTTTTCCTTGCTTTTATTTGTAGAAATCGACAAACCATCTCAGATGCAAGTGACTGATGTTCAGGACAACAGCATTAGTGTCAGATGGCTGCCTTCAAGTTCTCCTGTCACCGGTTACCGAGTGACCACCACTCCCAAAAATGGCCCAGGACCATCAAAAACCAAAATGGCAAGTCCAGGTAAGAATAACCAGCGTCTCATACACAACAGGCTAAACAAAGTAGGACCAACAGATGACCACCGTGCTGTGAGCACTGTGTATTTTGTGTCATACGTCATTGTTTTCTCCATTCACAAGGTCATGGCTCAAGATTGTTACCAGCTCACCTCACAGTAGAAATGTTAGGATCAGTATGTTTCTGTTTTTATATGTGTAGTGATGTGGCTATTTTTATTTAGTGATGTGCTTTCTCAAATTATTAGAACCACCCTATAGCTTCGTTTTTTACACACACTAAGAGGAGAGGAGGAAGGGCTGGAAGGACTTTCAGATTCTTTCACCTCTGCTGTTTTTGTTTCTATATAAAATACTTGTCAGATTAGCATCTTAAGGCAAAAAGTCAAGTTGATTTTTATTTTTCTCAAGAGCAGTATCATTCATCGTCAGGGGCATATTAGGTTTTAGAGAATATTCTTGAGTGTGTCTTTACTCCAACATGGTCATTTGTATTAGTAATGAATAGATTTGTCCAAGAGGAAATTGATAATCTGACACCTCTACATTTTCATGATTAATCTGCAAATGGAAATTTTAGGGCACCGTGTGCTTGTCACCGAGCTCTAGAGGGTGTGCACAGTCAGTATAAATGTGGCATTTGCTTTTCTCTTCCTTTGCAGACCAGACAGAAATGACCATAGAAGGCTTGCAGCCCACCGTCGAGTATGTAGTTAGTGTCTATGCTCAGAATCGAAACGGAGAGAGTCAGCCTCTGGTCCAGACCGCAGTAACCAGTACGTAACCACTGTTTGGTTTCTATTTTCAACGTCGGGTTTTGTCCTTAGGTATCTGAATGCCCTCCGCATGTCTTTTGCAATTATGCATAGGGAAAGCCAACTTATTGGTGAGTCTGTATCCTGAGCTGAGTCCTTTACAAACTTTTTCCTTCTCAGTGGCAAGCAATAACTTAAAGGGAAAGAGGATGTGAGACTACCATAGTTAGCTGCTGTGCTTTGAATTTCTTTTGCTCAAATGGCCTCAACAGAATCTTATTTGCCTACAGCAAATCTACAAAATATTTTGCTAGGACCTTCTTTTCTATGACTGGATGGTAAAGTTGATTGCAGTGTGCCTCATGTAGCTGTCAGATTTGGAACATTTGGAGGACTGTGGCTGGACCAGCATGTATATAAATACATAACAGCAAGGGAAGAGGAAGAGTTCAAGAGTGATTATAATAACAATTCGAATCTAACATGGAAAATCAACTTTACCACTTCTAAAGTATAGAAAATCCAGGTCTATGAGACTAACACCACATTGCAAAAACAAATCTTGGTAGAATGTTTTTAAATTAATAGAAACAAATCCCCATTTGGGAAGACATTTTTTAGGGTGTCTACTCATCTCACTTACACTTAGGTTTTAGTAAGTGATACAGCATTTAACATTTTCCAAACTGAAAAAAATTTAAGCAAGTGTTCCGTAATTTTCCATTTCTTAGTGGGTTAATTGGAGTTTAATTCATCAAAGAAAATGGTGTCTGCAAAACTGCTTTGCATGTTATAAAAATGCTTATTTCACAACTTGCTTTTCACATAACCTCTTACCATTAATTTGCCTAACAGACATTGATCGCCCTAAAGGACTGGCATTCACTGATGTGGATGTCGATTCCATCAAAATTGCTTGGGAAAGCCCACAGGGGCAAGTTTCCAGGTACAGGGTGACCTACTCGAGCCCTGAGGATGGAATCCATGAGCTATTCCCCGCACCTGATGGTGAAGAAGATACAGCAGAGCTGCAAGGCCTCAGGCCTGGTTCTGAGTACACAGTCAGTGTGGTGGCCTTGCACGGTGACATGGAGAGCCAGCCCCTGATTGGAACCCAGTCCACAGGTATATCGTGAATCGCACCACCCAGGTGCTCATGGGAGCAGCGGCTTTATGCCCTGCTGAATGAACTATACTCTTTTGGGCTATTGGTTCTATTAGGAAAGATCCTCTTCAAAGAGGAATGCTAACCGACAACAAAGCGTAGGTGATACTTAGATAAACAAGTCTGGTAAAAAGAAGTTTTGGAGTACCTTGGCTTACAATGCAAGACGTTTGAAGATGACACTAAAATTGTGGCTTATTTTCTAAGCTATGACTCCCTGTGGTTGCCCTCCACTGTGTCTAAAGAAAAGAAGTTTGACATCATAGAGCTTACTCTAAAATAGGATTCCCAACTGGGGCATTTCATAGCAGCATGATTCTGAGAACACATGGGTAAGACCTTTCTTCGTCATGTGCCAGTGGATAATTTGCTTAAATAATTATGATTCATATGCCTAGGAAATAATCAACAGGACAAGTGCTTTCCACGGTCCTTTATCTTCCTGTGCTTTATTTCTAAAGCAGAGCAGAATGCTAAAGATGTGTCCTGGTGACAGCATAAACCCTAGAGGTGACAATCTGTATTATTGCTCTTCGCTTCTCTTTCCTGCTTCTGTTGGGAGCCAATTTTCTTCTTATGCTGCACCGCAGAGAATACTTCAAATTTAGTAGTGATATCTGCCATAGGATCCAAATAAAGAGACAATAAAAACGTAATTCTATCTTTCTTGGATGGAATACTCTGTGAAATGGTTTTCCCTACAAAGATAATTTGTATAGAAAAAGGGCTCTTGCTCATCTTTCTATACAAATGGAAAATCAATCCTACTGGCCAATAAACCAATTCGACATTTTTGTTTTTTAAGAGCAAATAGCAGCAGCAACAACAACAAAAAAGACCTTCTAAAACTTAACACCTCTTAAAGTTCTGGCATTTACCCAAGTGTTCCCAAGTGACTCTGAGAATTGGTAGATATAAAACACGTTTTTTTTTTCAATAAGCATTTTCTTCATTTTGCTTCCCTTGTACTTTCTTTTACTGAATCTTTGCTTGACCGGGGAACTCACCTAACTCAACAAGAACAATCCATTCTACTTCTTGGAATTCACATTGCTGTCCTTTTCCCCCATTTCCTATAAGATAACCTCTAACCAATGACCCTCCCGGCAGCTATTCCTGCACCAACCAACCTGAAGTTCACTCAGGTCACACCAACGAGCCTGAGTGCCGAGTGGACCGCCCCCGACGTTCAGCTCACCGGGTACCGCGTGCGGGTGACCCCCAAGGAGAAGACTGGACCAATGAAGGAAATCAACCTTTCTCCCGACAGCTCCTCGGTGGTTGTGTCAGGACTCATGGTACGCAGTGTTCTCCTTTCATCAGAATAAAGAAGTAGTCATCTGTGCCATAGTCTATAAGGTGTCGGAAACATAATGTCATCATAAATCTTTTTCATAGGCACCTGTCCTGTGAATTATCATAATAAATCTAACTGTGCTTTCCCCCTCTCTGCCAGCAAACAATTTCATTGTCATGCTGTATCAGTAAGACTCCTTCGTGTTGACCTACGTTCCTCCAGATGGCTATATATTGAGACAGAATTTTATGACTAGCTTTGGAATGTGTGTAGCTTTTAGATGAATTCTAAGATCCTATGTGTGGGAGGACCACTTACGCATCCACAGGCTGAGTGCTTAAAGCCACTTTGGCGATGCGTGCTTTGAACTCTGATACCTTGGAGAGGAATGTTTTCCAGTTTGTAGCAACCCAACTTGGCCCTCCTTTGGTTAAAATGTTTTCCTTCTAGATGCACATGCAGAAAACTGGCAAGGAGCCTGGGGATTGGTGCACATCTTAGCATGAGGCCGATTCCGGGGAAAACTAGAGAAAAAGGTTTCAGAGGCAGAAGACTCCTTTTGCCTATGATCAGAGAAAATTAATGATTTGCACCTGTCAGATCCTAAAGGGGAAAAACAGGCTAATACCATGTTCCTCATTTTTTATCAGCTTAATGTAAGTGTGTGAGCTGTAGCTTACTTGGGCTTAACTCCTAAGAGCATTTGTAAATTCATTTAATTTAAATATGTTGTTGATTATCTGCTGTATAGAAGTGAAATTAATCTAGCAATTTGCAGTGCGTTGGGTTTTACGACTGAATCTTTCCTTTTATACCATTGTGTTTACGTAATGCTGCATTAAAAATTGCAGCGTTTCAGATGATGACACTGTTAAAGCCCACCGTGCCCTTATTTATAGGTGGCCACCAAGTATGAAGTAAGTGTCTACGCTCTTAAGGACACTTTGACAAGCAGGCCAGCTCAGGGAGTCGTCACCACTCTGGAGAGTAAGTAATCAAACATTTTAGTGTTGACAGACCTTCTGTACAAACAAAAATTAAAGAATGGTAAGTGATTTTTTTTGTATCGCTAAGTTAACAGTGGTATGATTCCTAGTGTAGAAACTGATCTTTTTGGCATACCACTGTCACCTTCATGACCCTCCGGAAAGTGGTCTGCTGGCACATAAAATGAAACCACTTTATAATGTTATAACATTGATGTTATACCTAGTTGGTGCTCTGTTTGTTGTAATTTGAGGACACACTGGATCCTGCTGTATCCTAACAGTACAATAAGTATTGTACCAAATTGGACTTAGGTTCTGCTTTTCTGCTGTATCCATAAAATTGCAAGCTGGCCATGTTACATATTTTAACTCCTACATTACAATAAGTTAAGAATTTTCATACTTACTGAAATATTTGTAGATACTAGAAAGCCAGGCCTGGGAATACTGGTAGTATCTATAAAGCTTTTGCAAAAGAAAAGGCATGACAGGTGAATATTTTCATATTTTCTAGTTACTATTGACCTTTCTCTCTGAATGCCCAAGGAGATAACCTACCCATTAATAGTTATTTATTTTTTGGAATGGATGTATTTGATGTATTGTAAAATACCAAAACCTTACACGTGGGAGTCAAGGCGGCACTAATCTCTAGCTATGATCCCATGCAGATGTCAGCCCTCCAAGAAGGGCCCGTGTGACGGATGCTACTGAGACCACCATCACCATTAGCTGGCGAACCAAGACCGAGACGATCACTGGCTTCCAGGTTGATGCCATCCCAGCCAATGGGCAGACTCCAATCCAGAGGATCATCAGGCCAGAAATCAGAAGCTACACCATCACAGGTCAGGAACTCGCTGCACTGGCCTCGCTGCGAACACACTGTCCACCACTTACACTAGCTTATTATTGTTTATCGTGCTGATTACACTTACGTTCATTGTTTCCTGATGATCCAGTTTAGAAAGGAATTTTCATACCATGATCAGAAATAGTATTGTCCTTTGAATACTTTGAATACCTGATTTGTGTGATGTTTGTCAGAGAAATGGCTTTAGTTTCATTCATCAACTCTGATCTCTCATCATGGTGTGCTTCTTTTTTTTTTTTTTTTTTTTGAGACGGAGCCTCAAGCTATCCCCCTGGGTAGAGTGCCAAGGCATCACAGCTCATAGCAACTTCCAACTCGTGGGCTCAAGCGAATCTCCTGCCTCAGCCTCCCAAGTAGCTGGGACCACAGGCGCCCGCCACAACGCCTGGCCATTTTTTGGTTGCAGCCATCATTGTTGTTTGG
>CAUYQV010095783.1:0-27085 GCA_963574575.1 Galagoides demidoff
GTGGAGTCAGAAGGGCCCACCCCCCAGCAAATGAATTAGTCCAGGAAGTTTGCCCTTTGTTCATGGGGCCTGTGTTTCCATCCCAGATCTGTTCCGCCATGGCCGCCACCATAGCAGAGGCTCTGCTCCCTCTGCTTGCTAAGAGAGGAGGGAAGTGCTTCTCCAAAACATCACCAAGGGTGTGAGCCCTATTGTTCCTGCCACTGCCACTGCTGCACTGCATGGCAGGGCACCATCTCTCCCTCTCCCATATCGCTCTCTCACTCCACAGTTCCTGCTTTAATACCCATGCTGCTGATTCAGCACAGACTTGTAACAGCCCATGCCCTGTCAACACCTCTCAAGAAAATGCTCAAGAATCTGGACTCCATGGGGGACAGGCTTCCAGACCACAGGGTGAGAATGGAAAGGAGTGCTGGGAGTTCATAATTGTGGGTAGTGTATATGTTCAGTTTTATTCCTGGCAGGAGAGTGCATGGCACACTAGTGGGTCCTCTCAGGGAAAGCAGTTCAGATTTTTAGAGGGTCTCTCCATGGGATAAAATAGGAGGAGATCTGAACTCTGGTTGCTCGATGGGTTTTGTACCTATTGTTTGTTTACTTGGGGTCACAGTTCACCTCAGCGGGGGTGATATGTGCTCTTCAATCTTCTCTCTTGGCTCAGCTCCAAACCTTCAGCTTACTTGCTAAACTTCGTCCTTTAACTCTCCTTCTGAATGGGAGCCTCTGTGTAAAGCTGGCTCCAGTTGACCATCTTGCTTACTCCTTTCTGCTCCTTATTGAGAACACTTCAAAATTCCATTGAAAGGTGTTTTTTTGTTTTTTTTTAAGTTACAAACTCACCAAACAAAGTTAATAGGGAAAACAAAATAGAAAAAAGAATGTCAACTAAATTTTAGAAGATAGAAGGCCCTTAAACTTGCAATGACTGTCTTAGAAGACAAAAGAAAACTAAATGCACACACAAACAAAGGCAAGATACAAGCCTTGAAAGAACAGGAAAATGCTCAAGAGTTGGATCTATCAGATACCCCTAAAGGTGGGGTGCTGTTGGAACTGGAAATAGAGGCATTAGTTATCAGTTATATAAGAAGCAGTTAAATTCTTAGATGCCCTCTATCAGTAAGACTAGAGAGGTTGAATCATAGGAACTTTGGACTAGGAGTTGTCAGGCATGACTGAAGGCAGCAATGAAATTTTAGGTACTGAATAGTGAGACTACTTATACCTCTCCTTGACATGACTCTTCAAATGTTAGCAATAGTCCTATAACCCCTAGACAGAAAGGTAAACGATTTCCACCTGGGAAAACTGACCATGTATAAAGAAAAGATCCACATGCTCAGATTTGAGTATACACAATAAAGAAGCATGCTCCCCCCTTGAATAGCCTGTAGAGAAGACCACCATTCAACAGACCCTTCAGGTGCACACATGTATACACACAAACATGCACACAGAGTTTTCAATCATCTCTTTAATCCCTTATTCTTAATTATGAATGGGCAGAAATCAGCAGATATTTGAAGAAAAATCTTTGACAGGAATGATTGTAATAAAAATAAAAGGAAAAATGGAACTGGCAGGAAACAGTACAGAGAACAAAAGAAGATTTTTAAACAATAATGTTAATATCCTCAAACAAATAAGAGAAAATATTGAATTCATAAAATAAGAACAGAATACAAAAGAAATATTAAAAGAAAAATCTGCTGAGAAATTAAAATTATAATTGTAGGAATTAAATATTCTAGACTTTAAAAGTCCTTATTACTGGGGATCCATGAAAATTCTCATGATACTAAGTATAAAAAAAAAAATCATAAAAGCCTCCACAGAGAAAAACAGATTGTAAACAAACAAAAAAAAATCGGAATTAGAATGTCATCAGACTTCTCAACAGCAATACTGAACTCTAGCAGAAAATGGTACAATATTTTTAATTCTGATTTTTCCAACCAAGAATTTTATAGCCATCCAAATTTGAAATCAAGTATGAACATAGGATGTCAGTCCTACAAGTTCAAAAAAATGTACCTCTCAGTCATTTATTCTCAGGAAACTACTAGAAGATGTGTTCCACCAAGAGAGTAAAATGAGAAAAAGGAATAGAAGAGGGCTAGAAGGCATAGAAGAGTAAAGAAGTAAACTTGTAGACTATTAGCAAAAATCCCATGACAACAACCATGTAGAAGACAAAAATAGCAGTTAGTCTACACTGAAACAAGAGGAAGTAAAGTTTACAGAGGATGGCTGCCCCAAAAATATACTGATAGATTACCGAACATTTCTGAACACATGGAGAAGAAATTTGCATTTCTGACATTCTAACATTAAGTTTGAGAATAAATTAGTGATAAGTACAAAGGAGACTATGGAAAACAAGAAAGAGAGTAATCTCACAAGAGATTGCAAAAAGTTATATTAGAGACCTTCAGCTTCCAGCCAAGATGGATTAATAGAGACTAGACTTTACCACCTGAAACAAGAGGGCAAAAAAAAAGAAAAAAAGACAAACTATATTAAACAATGATTTTTAAGATACTGGATATTAGACAACAAGATAGTGGTCTCTGAAAAATAAAAATTAAAAGAAATTTTAAATACCAAAACAGACAATACTCTCTGAGAGAGCACATCTAACAATAGCATAATATACACTCTTTTCAATTACACACAAAACACATCATATTATGAGACATAAAAAAAAATCTAGATGGCATTTAAATAAGCATACAAAAGATATATCCCTATGTCAAAACATCACATGTACTACATAAATATATACAACTATTATGTAAGCATAAAAATTAAAAATTAAAAATTTGAGAAAAACTGGGATACTACTACACACCTATTAGAATGTGAAAATCTAAAACACTGACACCACCAAATGCTGATAAGAATACTAAACATAAGCTTACCATATACCCAGCAATTACACTCCTTAGTATTTACCCAAATTAGTTGCAAACATGTTTGTAAAGAACCTCCATAAAAATGTTTATAGCAGCTTTAGTCATAATTGCCAAAACATGAAAGGAACCAAAATGTCCTTCATAGTTGAATGAATAAATAAACTTTTATACATTGAAACAATTGAATATTATTCAACATGAGCTATTGGTCATAAAACAAGTGGAAGAAATGTAAATGAATATTACTAGAAAATGATGCAGAGTAGGATGAACTAGGAATAAATCTGATTAAAGATGTGAAAGATCTATATGCTAAAAATCAAAAATTATTTTTGATAGAAACTAAAGACTTAAATAAATGGATAAATAAACCTTGTTAATGGGTCACAAACCAAATATTGTTTTTTTTAATTTGTTTCAGATTAGTTTGAGAGTACAAGGAAGTAGGTTACAATGCTTACATTTATTAGGTAGTGTATTTCTTCTAATTATGTCCCACCTCAAGAAGTATGCCATACACCCTAACATTGTTCCCATTAATTGGGAGCACACCATCACCCTCTCTCCTCCCCTCTCCCTGCTCCCTCATTCCCCTGCCCCCCACCTTGAATTGGTTTAAATTTTTCTCTTACATAAGCACGTATTAGATCATCTACTGGCTTCATACTAGTATTGAGTACATTAGAATCTTGCTCCTCCATTCTTGTGATACTTTATTAAGAAGAATGTGTTTCAACTCCATCCAAATTAATACAAAAGATGTAAAATCTCCATCTTTTTTAATGGCGGAATAGTATTCCATGGCACAGATATACCACAGTTCATTAATCCATTCCTGGGTTGGTAGGCATTTAAGCTGTTTACACATTTTGGAGATTGTAAATTGAGCTGTGAGAAACAATCTAGTACAAATGTCCTTATAACAAAAAGATTTTTGTTCTTCTAGGTACATGTCTAGTAATGGGATTACAGAATCAAATGGGAGGTCTAATTTGAGTTCTTTGAGGATTCTCCATACTTTCTTCCAAAAAGGTTGTGTTAGTTGGCAGTACAAGGAACAGTAAAAAAGTGTTCCCTTCTCTCCACATCCACACCAGCGTCTGTAGCTTTGAGACTTTATGATGTGGGCTATTCTCTCTGGGGTTAGGTGATATCTCATGGTGGTTTTGATTTACATTTTTCTGATGATCAGGGATGATGAGAATTTTTTCAAATGTTGTTAACCATTCATCTGTCTTCCTCAGAGAAGGTTCTGTTCATATCTCTTGCCCAGTGGTAAATACAAAACTCAATATTGTTAAGATTTTGATTCTTCCTAAATATATCTATAAATTAAATCCAATCAAAAATCCCACCAGGATTTTTATGGAAATTAACAAGCTGATTCTGAAATTTTCTGTAAATACAAAGAAACTAGGACAGCTAGGACCTAGCAGTTATTAGGAAAAAGAACAAACAATTCTGAAAAAAAGAGAAAAAGCTAATGGACTAACACTTTCTGATTTTAAAACTCATCATGAAACTACAGTAAAAGGTTTGGCTGAGACCTCAAGGCAGTGCAGGCCTCTACTGCCTCAGCCCCACTATGCTGTCCAGAGACATGGAAAACAAGACAAGCCCTGTGGGAATGGCAGGGAAACTATGGTTGGGGAGAAGGGAATTCCCAGCAGTAGCAGTCCTCTGCTGGACTTCCTGATGCAGCTAGAGGATTACATGCCTACCATCCCAGTAATAGATTCAGTAGTAACTTTACCTTAGACACAAGCAAAATTTGGCTCATCTATTTAGCTGCCCATGAATTCATCTCAGCTATTGCTAACTACCCCTCACAGCACTGAAAAATGGCAGAGTCCCTGAAAGTTCCTGAAGCAAAAGTAAGTATACTCTAACCAAAGAAAATTTGACTCATGACCTTATTGAAGCATGGCATCAATATAAATAAGCTTCACTACTTTACCTAAGCTACCCAGCCTCAATGTATTTGTCTGTTCCCATGTCCCCATACCAGCCTGTTTTCATAATAAACTTTATAGTAAAGATAACGTAATATTGGTGCCAACATGCATAAATAGATGAATGGCTCTGGGCAGCATGGAGGGGCTTAGGCAGTGGAGACATTCACTGCCTTGAAGTCTCAGGCAAACCTTTTACTGTAGGGAGCTAAAAGTGGGCCCACATATACATGTATATGGAAATGATTTTTGATAAAGATGGAAAAGAAATTCAGTAGAGAAAAGAAATACTCTTCAACAAATAATGCTGGAACAAGTGGTGATGGTGGGGAAGGAAAGTAACATCTTTTCTCACCCACTGCTAGACTCACATCTGAGAAAACTGTAACAAAAGACCGATTAATGAGAGAAGCATACAAATCTTTTTAATATAAGTTTTATGTAACACATCAGCCTTCAGAAATGAAGTCCAAAAGAAACAGGGAAACCTATTTATTTTTATGAACAATGATGAAGTATCACTGAGGACATAAGGGCATGATTTAATGGTTTAAAAATGGGGGGAGATATTTAACAAGGCCTGTTTTTTCACATTCTTCTTGGTATCTGTATCTTCAAGGAGGACATTCTTCTCCTTTGGGTATAGGGATAACCTCTCTGGAATAGAGTCCTATGACCTATTATCAGGATAATTCAGCTAGATATATGGCTTGCTTCAGGAGAGGAGTAAGGGCAATTATTTCTAGTTTAATGGACTGCTCCTGCTGTTTCCTCAAATGCCAAAATACTGTATTTTAGAGTGGTGCATCCTAAAGCCTGTGATTCTCTATATGCAAAAGAAAAAAGAAGATTTTTGATTTATACCTCACACCATATTCATAAATTAACCCCAATAGGTGCTAAGCCTAAATATAAAACCTAAAACTATAAAACTTCTACAAGAAAACTTAAGAGAAAAATCTTGGTGACCATGAGTTAGGAAAAGATTTCTTAGATACACCACCATAAACATAATCTATAAAAGAAAATAATAATAATAAAATGGATTTCATCAAGATTTTTCACTTTTACTTTTAAAAAGCCTTTCAGAAGTTAGAATGAAGACAAGCCACAATTGGAGAGACAATATAAATCATAGATCTAATAAATTACTTAAATCAGAATATATAAAGACAAACTTAAAACTTAACCAAAAGAAAACTTTAAAAAAATGTACAAAGGATTTGAACATACAATTTACCAAAGAAGATACTCGGAAGGCAAATAAAAATATGAAAAGTAGAGTGGGCAGTCCCCACAGCTGATGAGCTCCTAAGGCACAGCATAGGGCCGCCTGTGGGGAGATCAGAGAGCAGAAACATCACTTTAGAGGCACAAGGAAGCAGCAGGAGACTCTAGGAGCCAACGAAGAGGTCAGGAGCAGTAGAGAACTGGCATAGAAGGTATACGCTTGCATGCCAACAGAGACTGTCCAGTTTGGCATTCCATTTCAGACAGAAAAGCCCTGCGCTGCAGGGTTTTGTTGTTTTGGGGTTTTTTTGTTTTTTTAACCTGGGCACTTGCTGGAGTTACCATGGGAGAGCTTGGGTGACTGAGTGAACTTGAACAGTGCCCAGAGGCTAAGATTGAGCCACCAGGTGGGGTGGAGCAGAGCTCTCTGTGGTTCAGCAGCTGGCTAGGTGCAGCCTTTGTGGGAGAGAAAGCTGTCTGGGAGGAACAGCCTATAGGGTCCTAGTGCAAGGCTGGTTCTGGGCACCTGCTGAGCTGGGCAGCCACAGTGGGGAAACTTGAGGAAAGCTGGCTTTCCTAGGAAAGCCACTTCATGGCCAAAGGATACTGTTTGGAAAGGTCGAGGCATGTCTATTAAGTAGGCTGAGCTTCAGGGTCCCAAACCTGTAGGGATTGAAGGCAAAAATCAGGAAGACAGGCCAGGTCTCCATGGCAACTAGATAGTGGCTTCCAGCCCCCATCTTATACAGCCATTTCAGTGTTATGATTAGCATCTCATACCCAAGAACATCACTGGTTGTCCAGGCAATCTATTGTAATTTTTTTCTTTTTTGAGACAGAGTTTCACTATGTCACCCTTAGTAGAGAGCTGTGCTGTCACAGCTCACAGAAACCTCAGACTCTTGGGCTTACTCAAGTCTCTTGCCTCAGCCTCCCAAGTAGCTGGGACTTACAAGTGCCCACCACAACAGCTGGCTTTTTTTTTTTTTTATGATTGTCATTGTTATTTAGCAGGCCCAGGCCGGGTTCAAACCCACCAGCCCTGATGCATGTGTCCAGCACCCTAACCACTGAGCATTTTTTCTTTTTCTTCAATATCTTACCCTAGATTTTTCTTTCCTTCTTTTTTGGATTTATTATATTTCATTTTTTCTTTCTTCAATACCAAAGACTCCCCTTTTGCTACAATTTTCCTATTGTTTTCTTTTTTCCAAATTTTTCCCTTATGTATCTTTCTTTATTCTGTTTTCTTTTGTCATATTTTTATTTTTTCATTTTTACTTTCTTCAATAAAAAGGGCCCCATTCTTGCTATAGTTTTTCAACCCCTCTTGGTCTTTCTTTCCTTTGCATTTATCTCCTTTTCTCTCTCTGTTTGTAAAGATTTTTCTACTTTTTTCATTTTTCCCACATAAATTTCTCAAATACTACTAATATATACCCCTTTTTTACATTGTATATAATTTTATTTTCTATTTTCTTTATATACTTTTATTATTTTCTTTCTCAGACAGAGTCTTACATTGTCACCTCACAGCAACCTCAATCTCTTGGGCTCAAGCAATTCTCTTGCTTCAGCCTCCTGAATAGTTGGGACTACAGGCACTTGCCATAATACTTGGCTATTTTTAAAGACAGGAACTCACTCTTGCTTAGGCTGGCCTAGAGCTCCTAAGCTCAGGCAATCCACCCACCTTGGCATCCTAGAATGGTAGGATTACAGGCATGAGTCATTATGCCTGGCCTACTTTTCTTTTTATTATATATTCTTTTTTCTGATATGTTTTATTCTTTGTTAATCTGTATGTCATATATGGGACAGAGCCTCACTTTGATGCCTGGGCTGGTGTGCCACAGCATTGGTCTGGTGGAAGGAGACCTTGATTCTCTGATCTAGAGTGTTCTAGCTTTAGCCTTTGGAAGGATGGTATTGGTAGGTCCCCATACTGTTATGTGTGTGTGTGTGTGTGTTTCTTCTCTATTTGGTGTAGGTGGAGTTTTGGTTTTGCTTAAGCTGGTAAGGAGCTTCCTCACCTTGAGGGACCATCCCAGCCCAGCCCTCCAGAGGCCAGGAACTGTGGGTGTGGGTCAAAGCACCCTTCTGAATGCTACTACTCCTCCTGTCTCTCTCTTTCTGGTCTTTTTTTTTTTTTTTTTTTTTTTGGTCATTTCCCCTTTTACCCCTCCTCTTTTCTTTTCCTTCTCTCTTTTTCTTATTTTTCTCCCTTCTTCCTCTTCATTCTGCTCTTCTCTTTGATCCTATATCAAAAGGATACTTCAACACCTAAGCACAGGTAATTTAAAAAGGAGAAAGTGGAAGGAAAAAGTAAAGGAAGGAAGCACACAGGTAGAAAACACTCATGAGAAGGAACAAATAGAAAAATCCTGACAACATGAAAAACCAGAACAAAGTAACTACCACCACCCCTCCAAGGGATCACGAGATGGCTATAGCAAGGGATTCTACCTATAAAGAAATGATAGAAATGACAGATAGGATATTTCAAATATGGGTGAAACATATTTTAAAACAATGAAGAAAATTTCTAAGAAAGTTGAAAATAACCAAAAGGAAATCCAAACACAGAACCAAATAAGAGATGAAAATATGAAAAATATGGAAGGATATAGTGGAGCTTAAGGAATTGAAGGAGTTAGTCAGAGAACATAAAGATGCAGTAGAAAGTCTCAATAACAGATTAGACAGTGGAGAAGAAAGAATCTCAGAGCTTGAGGATGCAGCTCTTGAACTAATATAAGCCATTAAAGAAGCAGAAAAGAAGAGAGAGAAAGCAGAACATTCACTCAGAGAATTATGAGACTTTATGAAGCAATCAACCATGTGAATTATAGGTATCACAGAAGGGGAAGAAGAGGAATGGAAGCCCTCCTGGAGAATATTATGAAAGAAAATTTTCCAAGTATCACCAAAGATTCCAACATACTCCTTTCAGAGGGATATCAAACCCCAAGTCATCTTAACTCAAACAGAGTTTCTCCAAAGCACATTGTCACGAACCTGTCCAAAGTCAAGAGAAAAGAGAAAAGTCTGCAAGCAGCTGGGAGTAAGCACCAATTGGCCTATAGGGGCAAATCAATCAGGGTGACTGTGAACTTCTCAAAGGAAACTTTTCAAGCCAGAAGAGAATGGTCATCTACCTTTAATCTCCTTAAACAAAGCAATTTTTAACTCAGAATTCTATATCTTGCTAAGCTTTAAAATTAATGGAGAAAACAAATCTTTTACTGATATGCAAACATTGAGGAAATTTGCCACATCAAGACCAGCTATACAGGAAATACTTAGACCTATTGTCTTCACTGACCATCACAATGGACCACCACCAAAGTAAACACCCAGAAACTAAAGGACAACACCTAGCTTTCACAATGACACAAAGGATAAATCTAAGAAATGGACCATAACAAAATAATATAAATAGAACTCCATCACACTTATCAATTCTCTCAATAAATGTTAATGGCTTGATTTCCCCACTAAAGAGGCCCACACTGGCTGATTGGATAATAAAGCACAAGCCATCCCTATACCATCTCCAGGAAACACACTTAGATGCAAAGGACAAAACAAGACTAAAGGTGAAGGGTTGAAAAATAGTATTTCAGGTAAAAGGAAATCACAAGAAAGGAGGGGTCAACTACAAATGGATTTAAAGCAACTAAAGTCAAAAAAGATAAAGATGGACGTTTCATACTGGTCAAGGGAACAATACAACGAGAGAACATTTCCGTTTTAAGCATTTATGCACCCAATTTAAATGCTTCCAGATCTATGAAACAGATGTTAATTGGTTTGAGCAATATGATATCCTATATCACCACAATATCAGGGGAATTTAACACACTATTACAGAGTTGAACAGATCCTCTAAACAGAAACCACACAGTTACAAGGGACTTAAATGTGAGCTTAGAAAAAATGTGGTTAATACACATATACAGAACACACCATCTCAAAGCTAAGGAATATGTTTTATTCTCAGTAGCCCATGAAACATTCTACAAAATAGATCATATCCTAGGAAATAAATCAAAGCCCCAAAAAATTAAAAGAATTGAAATTATGGGGTGGTGCCTGTAGCTCAAAAGAGTAGGGCGCTGGTCCCATATGCCAGAGGTGGTGGGTTCAAACCCAGCCCCGGCCAAAAAAAAAAAAAAGAATTGAAATTGTACCTTGTATCTTTTCAGATAATAAGCCAATAAAGGTATAACTCAACTCCAACAAAAATTTTCATCTCCACTGAAAGTCTTGGAAAATGAACAACCTTATGCTGAATGACAGTTGACTCAAGGAAGAGATGAAGGAGGAAATTATTAACTTCCTCTAACATAGCAACAATGGAGACACAACCTACCAAAATCTATGGAACACTGCAAAAGCAGTCCTAAGAGGGAAATTTATTGCATTAGATGGCTACGTCCAAAAAACAGAAAGAGAGCACATTGACTACCTAATGAATCATCTTAAAGAAATGAAAAAGGAAGAGCAATCTGATCCCAAACCTAGCAGAAGAAAAGAAATAACCAAAATTAAATAAGAAATAAATGAAATTGAAAACAAAAGAATCATTCAGAAAATTAATGAAATGAAAAATTGGTTCTTTGAAAAGATAAATAAAATCAATAAACCATTGGCCAGATTAACTAGAAAGATAAAAGTAAAATCTTTGATAACCTCAACCAGAAATGAAAAGGGGAAATAACAACTGATACCATAGAGATACAAGAGATTATTTCTGACTACTACAAAAAATTCTATGCCCAGAAATGTGACAATGTGGAGGAAATTTACCAATACCTGGAATAACACCATCTCCCTAGACTTAACCTCGAAGAAATAGGACTCTTGAATAGACCAATATCAAGCACTGAGATTGAAGAAATAATCAAAAAGCTTCCCAAGGGGGGAAAAAAAAGCAAACCTTGGACTAGATGACATCACACCAGAATTCTATCAAACCTTCAAAGATGAGCTTGTACTGTAAAACCTATTTGCAAAATATTGAGAAGGAATGAACCTTCCCCAACACATTCTGTGAAGCACCCTGATCCAAACCAAGAAAGGGCCCAACTAAAAAGGAGAACTACAGACCAATTTCACTAAGGAATGTAGATACAAAAACATTTAACAAAATCTTAGCTAATAAATTACAGCTACACATTAAAACAATTTTACATCATGATCAACTAGGCTTCATCCTAGGGATGCAAAGCTGGTTTAACATAAGTAAATCCTTGAATAGGATTCATCATGTCAATAGAAGCAAAAACAAAGACCATAATTATCCTCTCAATAGATACATAGAAAGCATTTAATAAAATTCATGATTCTTTTCTAACAAGAACACTTAAAAGATAGGCATAGGTGGCACAGATGATTGAAGCCATCTATGACAAACCCACAGCTAATTTACTCCATACTGAATGGAGTAAAAATGAAAGCTTTCCCATTTAGAACTAGAACCAGACAAGGATGTCCACATCACCACTACTACTGAACACAGTTCTGAAAGTTTCAGCCAATGCAGTAAGACAAGAAAAGGAGGCTAAGGGTATCTAAGTGAGGGCAGAGAAGGTCAAACTCTTGATATACTTAGAAAACCCCAGAGACTCAACCACAAGACTCCTGGAAATGATTAAGAAATACAGTAACATCACAGGGTATAAAACCAATGTCCACAAATCAGTAGCTTTTGCATATGCCATTAACAGCCAAGTTGAGAAGCGAATCAAAGACACAATTCCTTTCATGGTAGCTTCAAAGAAAGTGAAATACCTAGGAAATATAGTTAACAGAAGAGGTGAAAGAATGCTACAAAAAGAATTATGAAACCCTAAGAAAAGAAATAGCAGAAAACATCAACAAATCAAAGAACATACCATGCTCTCAGGTGGGAAGAATCAACATTATTAAAATGTCTATTCTTCTCAAAGCAATCTACAGATTCAATGAAATCCCCATTAAAATGCCAACATCAGACTTTGAAGAACTGGAAAAAACAAAACCAGTATGGAACAACAACAACGACAACAAAAAAATAGCCAAGACAATTCCTAATAATTATAACAAAGCTGGAGGCATCGCCCTACCAGGTTATTTTTCAAGTCCACATGATCAAAACACATGGTATTGGCACAAAAACAGAGACAGACATATGGAACAGAAAAGAAAACCAAAAGATGAAACCAGTCAGTCTCTTATTGCCATCTGATCTTTGATAAATGAAAGAAAAGCATAGAGTGGAGAAAAAAGTTCATATTCAACAAATAGTGCTGGGAGAACTGCATAACCACATGTAAAATACTGAAACTGGACCCACAACTTTCACTGCTTACAAAAATTTACTCAAGATGGATAAAAGATTTAAATCTAAGACATCTGGGGAAAGATTTTATGAAGAGGACTTCAGCGGCAATTGCAACAACAACAAAAAGAAACAAATCAAACTTAAGCTGAAAAGCTTCAGCACAGCTACAGACAGAAATAAAGCAAAAAGACAACTCAGAATGGGAAAAGATATTTGCATAGTGTGAATCTGACAAAGGACTGCTAACTAGAATTTACAAAGAACTCAAATTAATCACCAAAAAAAAAAAAAAATAGCAAATAATACCATCTACCACTGGGCAAGAGATATGAACAGAACCTTCTCTGAGGAAAACAGTTGAATGATTAACAAGTATTTGAAAAAATTCTCATCATCCCCGATCATCAGAAAAATGTAAATCAAAACCACCATGAGATATCACCTAACCCCAGTGAGAATAGCCCACATCATAAAGTCTCAAAGCTACAGATGCTGGTGTGGATGTGGAGAGAAGGGAACACTTTTATACTGTTTCTTATACTACAAATTAACATAACTCTTTTGGAAGGAAGTATGGAGAATCCTCAAAGAACTCAAATTAGACCTCCCATTTGATTCTGTCATCCCATTAACTAGACATGTACTTAGAAGAACAAAAATCCTTTTGTTATAAGGACATTTGTACTAGATTGTTTCTCACAGTTCAATTTACAATCTCCAAAATGTGTAAACAACTTAAATGCCTACCAACCCAGGAATGGATTAATGAACTGTGGTGTATGTGTACCATGGAATACTATTCAGCCATTAAAAAAGATGGAGATTTTACATCTTTTGCATTAATCTGGATGGAGTTGAAACACATTCCTCAGTAAAGTATCATAAGAATGTAAAACCAAGCATCCAATGTACTCAATACTAATAGCCAGTAGATGATCTAGTTAATACATGTTTACATAAGAGAAAAACTCAAATCAATTCAAGGTGGGGGGCAGGGGAATGAGGGAGCAGGGAAAGGGGAGGAGAGAGGGGACCATGTGCTCCCACTTAATGGGCACAATGTTAGGGCATATGGCACAACTTTGGGGGGCAGAACACAATTATAAGAGGGACTCTACTTAACAAATGCAATCATTGTAACCTAATTCTTTGTTCCCTCAAATTAACCTAAAATAATAAAAAATAACAATATGAAAAGATGCTGAATGTAATTTTCATTAGGACAACACAAATTAAAACTGCAGTTAGATAAAATTACTATACATCTATTAGAATTGATAAAATTAAAAAGACAATATGAAAACAAAAACTCCTATGATGAGCAAAGGCATAGATGCAACTCAAAATAATTATGGTGAGTTAAAGAATCCAAACAATTAAAAAGACTACATACTCTATGATTCCATTATGCAAAATTCTTGAATAGGCAAGCTAATCTATGTAACCACATTAGTGGTTGCCTATTGAGTGACGGGCAGTAAGGAGAGATTGCAATGGAGTACAAGGAAACTTTTAAGGGTGATTGGTACTTTCAATATCTTGATTGTGGTGATGGTTCCACAAGTGTAAACATATGTCAAATCTTTTAAAATTTCCACTTTAAATGTGAAGAATGCAGTTGGTGCATTCCTGAATAAACTTCTAAATATCTTCAAAGGTCATATAGTCCTATAATGTAAAGGGTTTAACAATGAATGTGCCTTAAAGAATAAGTTTGCCCCAGGCAGAGAAGTTTACATGTAACATAGGAAAACTAAAGGCCATGCCAAAATGGTGGTAAGGAAAATAATGAGTTTTGTTAAACTTAGTCTACCCTCCAAACTTCCTACAACCACTCACTTGCTTATAAGGTGGTAAAGTGCCATAGTAAACTTTTGGAGTCTGACAGATGTGATTTCAAATTCCACAGTTCTATATTTTCTATGTAAAATGAGGTTAGTAATATCCGCCTTACAGACCTGCTTTGAGGATTAATTAAGACAGTGTATCCAAGTGCTTAGTTAGCACTCAGGAAGTGGGAGCCATTATTGTGGGCTAAGCTACCCTTCCCCAGGCCATTCTTCCTTTCAATGTGGCAAAAACACTTTTACTAATCCTTTAAAGCTAAGTTCAAAAGAACTCTCTCCCATAAAATCCCACTCAAGCACAGCTCTAGATACATCTCTGTTGAAGAATCTCTGTCACTCACCAAGGTTCACTAGATGGTAGTGCCAGCCTGACTGAGATGAGGAGCTCCCAGGAGATAAAGGAGAAACTATCTCCTGCTGTTAAGCACCACAGGGGTCTGGTCCACAAAGGGAAGAAAAGCAAAAAAAAAAAAAAAAAAAAGATGAAAATGAATGAATATGGTTAAATTTGTGACCCACCCTGCCCTCTGCAGTGACATTCTTCTGCAGCTGATCAGGGAACTGGCTAAAGATGAGTACATGGAAGACCAGGTAATATTAACTGGAAAAGATCTTCTAGAGATGGTTTCATGGAATAAGCCTTCCACCACTGCCTGTTTGCAGAAGTGCCCAGGGAGCACCAGACTCTAGAAGTACACACTATGACTACTGACAATAGCATTCTATTCTCAACATACCTATTACCCATGGATTGGCAAGCTATTATATTTTGAGAATGTCTTTGAATGAGGGATGAAAGAGGCTTTGGCCTCTTCAGAAATTCTGAAGAAACTAAGCCAGGTTGCAATGAAGTGTTGCCGCAGCACCATGCCCTTCTTGGTAGCAGAATAGAATGATCTAGCAACTTCTATAAAAGAAGAGGGGCTTCTGATCTGCAATGGGAAGTGCAGGCATAAACATAACACCATTGTATTTTAGAACAAATTTTTAACTTATCTTGCTTTCTGTACTGTTTGTAATGAAATAATAGAATGAATATCCATTCCAAAGCTTTATGTCCAATGTTATTGTTGTGTGTTTGGAATGCAGTCTGTTTAAAAGTAGCAGAACTACATACAGTTTGGAGTCAGATTTCCTTTTGAACTTCTTTCAATAAATAAGGTGGTATGATCTTATATATGAAAAAGATCATTCCTGGGAGTACATACTGATATTTAAAAGTTGTTTTTGTGTGTGTGTGTTTTTATCAAACTGCCATGTGATTTAAAAAAAAAAAAAAAAACCATCCTTCTCACATCTAGCTCTCACAGTCCAATGCAAGCCAGTTCCAGTATACCACTGTTCAAATCTCATCTTTACCACCAAAATCTCACTCTCTGCCTTTTCTGTGTTCTCATGCACAATATTTATTTGACGTAAATGTATTTGAGGTTATGATGAGCTTTATACATCGCTATTTCCCATGAAAATATGGGGAACTCCCTAAAGTCATGAATAATTACCCAGGCCAACTGTTTTTAATACAATGAAGGGTTTCTTCTCAAATATATCTAGCAATTAGGGCAAACTCTTTATATAGATACACATGATAAGTAAATAAGCCAAAAAAGAAAAACAATGTGTTTACCTATCACAGAAAAAAAAAACTATCTTTTAAGATCACAGAAGAAGGCAGAAGGAGAAGAAAGAGGAGGAAAAGGAAAAGAGAAGGGGAAGGGACAAGCGAAAAGGAACAATGAAGAAGAAGTCTACCTAAGGTTTAGAATGTAAAAATGACCTATGTTATTATTCCTTTTCAAAATAAACTATATATACTATACAAATTTTATCAGTCAAGTTTATTTAAATCTATATATATCTATCATTGAGGAAGGGCAAAGTGTTAGCCATCTTTTTTTTCTTTCATTTTTATTTTACATAAAAGAAAGTTACAATCAGTTTTTTTAACAAGTGATCATGAAAACTCATATGGTGAGAAATTTTAGTTAAATATGGAGATTTTCACTTTCGGGTAAAAATTAAGTGCTTAATTAAAATGATCTTTTATTGGCCTTCTGTCTGTAACCCTCATCTTTCTGAAAGGAGGTGTCATATATTACAACTCCTATAGTGAAAAAGTCACGTTCCTCAGTTTAAGAATATTTCCATCCTGCTTTAATCATGATTCAATAAGGGAAAATATGTATGATTCAATATTTATATAATATTTAAGAACAGAGTTTTTATATTTTTTAAATTTTTAACTCCTAATGTAAAAAATGACATGTTACATTCATTTTACGTTAACTGAATAATGCTACTACCTGGAGTTGAAATCATTTTTGAAAATAAAAGTGAATATTTATGACTTTACACATTGTTCTTGCATTTTGAATATGTCCCAGTTATCTGTTTCTATTTAAAAATCATTCCAAATTGGAATGGCTTAAAACAACATTTTATTATGTCTTATGGTTTCTACAGGCCAGAAATTTAGGATAGGCTCATCAGGGTGGTTCTCCCTTGAGATCCCCCCCTCCACTGTGTTGCATGCATTATATAAGGCCTTAGAACTTTCTGAGGATGTAGCAGAGAATATTCTAGTCCTATGTATCCCTTAGATCTTTCTCCTAAAGCCCCTTTTAAAAACAGTCTCCTGTCTGAAAAGATTGCTCTGAATTCTTTACATTTTCTAGAAATTCCATTCAAAACTAAGTAATTAGTTCTTTAATTCATCACTTTCCCTTCATTTTATTATGGGCAGTAAGGAGCCAGGTAGGACCCCGCCTGAAAACCTCATAAGCTAGATCATTGGCTTCATTTCACATATATTCTATGTTCTCGCATTCATGTAGGCGAGAATTTTGCTAAACTTTCTGCCACTATGTAACAAGCATGCCCTTTTCTCTAACTTTTAATTACATTTTCCTCACTTTGCTTTAAGCCCTGACAGACAGACTTCTTGAGGTCCTTTAGGCTTCTGCTAACACCCTAAGATACTTCTATCTTTCATTAACACTCTGCCTAGGTGCTTTGGGATTTCACTAATAATCTCTTCGTAAAGGATTCTGTCCATTTCCCAGTACAAAACTCAGGAATACAGTTGGTTTTTGTTCTGTCAGCAGTCCATTTCTGAACCAAATTCTGTTCTAGTTATCTATTGCTACATGATAAATCACACCAAAATTTAGTAATTTAAAATAACAATTATCTTATTATCTTTGTAAGTCAAGAATTCAGAGGGCTCAATTTATGGTTCTAGCTGGAGTTGACCATCTGCAGTTATATGGTGGGAGGAGCTAGAGCAATGGGGGTGGAGTCAGCTAGTAACAGCCGGACACACCTCTCTGTCCCTCAGAGTTGATACTTCTCTATGTACTCTTTCCATGGGGAATGCTGTGGGCTTTCTCACAGCACAACAGCTGCAGGGAGCTTGGTTAGGTTACCTGGTCTGCCTTCCTGCAGAGCAAGCATCACAAGAGAACCAGATAGAGGCTTGCGGCTGAACTAGTATCAGGAGTCACACAAAGTCATCTCAACTGCAAACTGTTATATTTGTGGAAGCAATTATAATCCCACCCAAATCAAGGTAAGTGAAAGAATCGTCTCTTAGTGGGGAATTGGGATGGGAATTATTTTGGAACCATTTTGAAAATACAATCTGCTACAAAATCCTTTTAGACATGATTCTACATGGTCTCTTTTTCTAGCTGTTTTAAACAAGAGGTAAAACAAACCATTAGTCACTGAAACAGGATGCTATTTGAGGCTGGAGAAAGGGGACATCATTTAACATGTTTTTACCATGATGTCAACATTGTGGATCCATAAGCCTGATTGCTAAATGAAACCAGGCTTTCAGTGTATATTTTAAAAAGTAATCCTGGCCAGATACATGCTTCTTTTTTTCTTGAAAAATATATATTAATAAATATAATTGTTTTGTTATTCTTCTGAGAAATACTAGAATATAATGTTATCATGTACCTTCATTCTCCTATAATGAATGGCATTAAATATCAAACATTTATTTCTTCACCCATGCACCAATATATGTAAAGCTTGTTTATATTAATTTACCAATATGCCAAATGGTTGGTGGGGTAAAAAAAATCCTTTTTTCCCCTAAACTTTTTTTACATTGGCCAAATCTAGGGAAAATTATTACTATTACTATTGAAAAGAAATCAATACTCTTTTCAATTTTTTATCTTCTTACATCACATGTTAACATGCTTGAAATGTTTAAAAGGCCATTTTCCATGATTCTAACACCTCTAATGTCAATAATAGTACCATAAACACACAATAAGGAGAAAGATAACTATATGGAAATAAAATTCAATAAGCAGTTTAATATAGGGTGCCCCAAAGTCACCATACATAGGAAAAATGGGAAATTTGAGTTAAATGTATATTTATTTTTAAAATATTGATTACAAAATTTTGCAGAGAGGTGGCCAACACATAGAGAATATTTTATAAATATTTTGTAAAATTTTGTAATCAATATTTAGTAAATAAAATTAAGGTACATTAAGCTACAATTTCTCATTTTCCCTAGGTGTGGAGCCATTTAGGACACCCTGTATATTTAGTGCCACATATCCACACATACTTAATTCATTCTTGCTTTGAAGAAATGTGGAAAAAAGGATATAGTACTCCCTACAAAAAAGAACCCATCTTTCATACAAAGTGTGACTCGTGTGATTCTGTAACATCTTGGGGAAGCAGGCCTGCATAATACACTTCTATATTAACAAGTCCCATTTGCCTTTACCACTGCAGAGCAGACATAACCACACAAAGCAAATATCTTTTGTCTCTACCTCTGAGTAAAATAACCTTTTCTGGAATGGACAGTACTCTGAATTTCTTGGGACAGTCCAATTCTAATCATTATGTTTCATAAGTATAATTCTATATCTTAATTTTCATTGGGAAAAATAGGTCCCATACTTACAGGTCTTCCATGCTAACATGTCTAGAAAGTACTATGCAAATAGAAAACCATGGGCCCAGGAGAAAATATGACTCAGCAGCCTCAAAGTAGCAAAGTGTAGATTTTATATATTTTTGTTTTGTTTTATTTTGCTTTTATTAAATCATAGCTGTGTACATTAATGCAATCATGGGGTACAATGTGTTGGTTTTATATACAATTTGAATTGCTTTCATCAAACTGGTAAACATAGCATTCATAGCATTTTCTTAGTTACTGTGTTAAGACATTTATATTCTACACCAGGGGTCCTCAAACTTTTTAAACAGAGGGCTAGTTCACTGTGCCTCAGACCATTGGAGGGCTGGATTATAGACTCTGGGACTAGTAAGCTACTAAGCAGGACAGGCAGCAGCAGCAAAAACACCCAGCGGGCTGGATAAATGTCCTCAGTGGGCCACATGTGGCCTGGGGGTCTTAGTTTCAGGACTCCTGTAGTAAATTTCACATGTACCCTTGTAAGATGCACTGTAGGTGTGGTCTCTCCACTCATCCTTCCCCCTCCCCTCCCCTCACTCTCACTTTTCCCCTTCTTCTTGGGCTATAATTGGGTTATAGCTTTCATAAGAAAGCTATAAATTGGTTTCATAGTAGGACTGAGTACACTGGATACTTTTTTTTCAATTCTTGAGATACTTTGCTAAGAAGAATATGTTCCAGCTCAATCCATGTAAACATGTAAGTGGTAAAGTCTCCATCTTCCTTTAAGACTGCATATTCCATGGTGTACATATACCACAATTTATTGATCCATTTGTGGGTTGATGGACACTTGGGCTTCTTCTATGACTTAGCAATTATGAATTTGGCTGCAATAAACACTCTGGTACATATATCTTTGTTATAATGTGATTTTTTGTCTTCTGGATATATACCTAGTAGAGGAATTTTAGGATCGGATGGCAGGTCTATTTTTAGTTCTCTAAGTGTTCTCCAAACATCTTTCCAGAAGGAACGTATTAGTTTGCATTCCCACCAGCAATGTGAAAGTGTTCCCTTTTCTCTACATACATGCCAACATCTCTGGTTTTGGGATTTTGTGATGTGAGCTAATTTTACTAGAGTTAGATGATATCTCAAAGTAGTTTTGATTTGCATTTCTCTGATGATTAAGGATGATGAGCATTTTTTCATGTGTCTGTAGGCCGTGCGCCTGTCTTCTTCAGAGAAGTTTCTCTTTAAGTCCCTTGCCCACCCTGACATGGGATCATTTGTTCTTTTCTTGCTAATACATTTGAGTTCTCTGTGGATTCTAGTTATTAAACATGTGTCAGAGATATAACCTGCAAATATTTTCTCCCATTCTGAGGGCTGTCTGCTTACTTTACTTACTGTGTTCTTGGCTGTGCCAAAGCTTTTTAGTTTGATCAGGTTCTAGTAGTGTATTTGATGTATTCATTCCAGTAATGTATTGATGTTGTTTCAATTGCCCAGGGGGTCCTCCTCATAAAATATTCGCCCAGGCTGATTTCTTCAAGAGTTTTCCAGGCACTTTCTTCTAGTATTTTTATAGTTTCATGTCTTCAGTTTAATACTTTAATCCAGTGAGAGTCCATCTTAGTTAATGGTGAGAGGTGTGGGTCCAGTTTCAATCTTCTACAGGTCTCCATCCAGTTAGTCCAGAACCATTTGTTAAATAGGGAATCTTTTCCCCACTGAATGTTTTTAATTGGTTTGTCAAAGATCAAATAATGGTAAGTAGCTGGGTTCATCTCTTGGTTCTCTATTCTGTTCCATACATCTACCTCCCTGTTTTTGTGCCAGTACCATGCCATTTTGATCACTATCGATTTATAGGATAGTCTGAGGTCTGGTAGCATGATTCTTCCAGCTTTGTTTTTATTTCTGAGTAATGTCTTGGCTATTTAAGGTTTTTTCTGATTCCATATAAAACGAGTATTATTTTTTTCAAGAACTTTAAAGTATCACAGTGGTGCTTTAATAGGGATTGCATTAAATTTGTATATTGCAGATACCAGCAGGACACCTCTGAAGAGGCAAGCTGCGACTCCTAGAAGGAAATCTACAGGTACATAATACACCCCAAAGGAAAAGTGTCCATCCTCTCCCCCAAGAAAGTTGTGCTTTTCCTTTGTTTTCTCTTCAACCACTCCTCTGAGTCTCTGACAGGCGACTGATAAACTTAGGACCTATTATCTCACACCACAGATGAGAGCTACTGACAGTGGGGTCTACTAACCTGGAGGGATCCTGCTGAGACCCTGAACACCCTCTCCCAAGCAGAAAAGTGGAACTGGCATTCCCACTGCCATTTTGAATTTCCAGTCCACTCTTTCCCTCTTGCCTGGAGAGACAGTGAAAGGAGACTCAAGAGCAACATCTCCTCACCCCTGTGGGACCAAGCCCAGGTCCCAGTCCTACACTGTGAGAACTGCTTGAACCATGTGTTCTCTGCCCGGACTTATCACGCCAACCAGCACATTCCGCACCCGGTTGCCTGCCTGGCTGCTGTCCCAGCTTTCCAGGGCCTTGCTACCAGTGCACACCCAGGACTGAGTCCCACAGCCAGTGCGTCCTGCGCCTGGCCACCTGCCCAGCTGCTGTCCTTGCTACCAGGGGACTCACTGCTGGTGCGCGCCCTGGACTTAATCCCGCCAGCCAACGCATCCAGCACCCAGCTGCCTCCCTGATGCTGTCCCCACTCCCTGGGGTCTCCCCACCGGAGTATGACCCAGACTGAATCCCATCAGCCAGTGCGTCCGGCACCCAGTGGCCTCCCCAGCTGCTGTTCATGTTCCCCGGGGGCTCACCACCGGCGCATGCCCAGGACTGAATCCTGCCACCCAGCATATCCTGTGCCCAGCCACCTGCCTGGCTGCTGCGCCCACTCCGCATCCCACGCGAGACCGCCTGCCCAGCTGCTGAGCCCGCTCCCTGGGGGCTTGCCAGGGTCTCCATGGTGGTGTACACTGGGACCCATCCACTCAGCCACCACATCTCCCACGCAGCTATCCACCAGTTGCTAGCCCCACTCCTTGGGGGCTCCCTGGGGGCACTCACAGAGGACTGATCCATCCATCCAGCTAGCGCATACCCTGTGCAGCTGCCTGCTTGTTGCTGTCCCCAGTCCTTGGGGGATCCCCAGTGGCACACTCAGAGGACTGATACATCCAGCCAGCACAACCCCTGTGCAGCTGCCTGCAGGTTGCTCCCCCGACCCCAGGGACTCTGGTATTCCAGGACCAGTCTGAGAACTGTAAGAGGACGTCCAGTTGAGAGGGAACCACACTAGAGCAGTGATACCCAAAGGCGAAGAGTAATACCTGCAGCATTGGGAACAATAAGCCTTACACTCCTAAGGCTTTTCCAGGTAGACACACCCTGCCTCTCTAGACAACCAGAAGAAGCCACTGGCAGAACAGTTTTAGGGACTGTCTTCAAAAGGTGCAAACTCAGCATGGGGTGGAAAAACTGTGGTAACCAGAACAACCAGAGTACATCAACCACCCTAAGGAAGGATGGGGCAGATGTACTTGAAGATCCCTTCCATAAACAGATGGCTGAGATGTCAGAAATCAAGTTCATCTGGATAGTGAATAAGATCAACAAAATGGAGGAAAGGAGGGAAATACAATTTCAAATTATTCAACAGCTGTCTCAAGAATTCAATGACTTCAAAGATAAAATGACCAAAGACTATGACACACTGAAGCAAGAGGTTGCAGCCCTCAAAGATCTGAAAAGTACGGTTGAATCCCTCAGTCAGAGAATGAAACAGGCAGAAGAAAGGATCTCAGACACTGAAGACAAGCATTTTGAATGCGCCTGAGCATGCAAAAATGAACACAAATGCAGAGCAAAAATGGATCACACGCTCAGACAACTCTGGGATAATTCGAAGAAAACAAATACTCACCTTATAGGACTGTCATAAGACGACAAAGTGCCTTCACAAAGCACAGAGGCTTTACTTCATGAAAATATGAAAGAGAACTTTCCAGACATGCCAAGACATTCTGAAATTCAGATAGCAGACAGTTTCAGAACCCCAGCACGACTCAACCCGAACAAGGCATCACCCAGGCACATCACAATTTCACTAAAGTTAAGATGAAAGAGAAAATTCTGAAAGAAGCCAAACATAAGAAAACTATAACCTACAAGGGGAAGAATATTAGAATGACTGCAGATCTTTCTACCGAAACCTTTCAGGCTAGAAGACGGTGGTCATCGACCTTCAACCTCCTAAAACAACACAACTTTCAATCCAGAATCCTATATCCAGCTAAACTGAGTTTCATTTATGATGGAGAAATTAAATACTTTAATGATATTCACATGTTGAAGGAATTTGCCATAACTAAACCAGCTCTCCAGGATATTCTAAGACCTATCCTCCATAATGATCAGCGGAATCCTCCACCACATAAATAAACCCACCCAGAAAATTTTGATCAAATTCCAATCTCCACAGTGGCAAAAGGATCAAAGATGTCCACTGAACGTTTAAAAAACTCGATATGCAAAATTGTACCAGGCTTATCAATATTCTCAATCAATGTGAATGACTTAAACTGCCCTCTAAAGAGGCACAGTCTGGCTGATTGGATACAAAAACTCAGGCCAGATAACTGCTGTATACAAGAATCTTACCTTATCTGAAAAACAAGCATAGACTCAAAGTGAAGGGAAGGTCATCTATATTCCAGGCTAATAGAAAGCAGAAAAAAGTAGGTGTTGCAATTTTATTAACAGATACAATAGGCTTTAAACCAACAGAAGTGAGCAAGGATAAGGATGGTTACTTTATATTTCTTAAGGGTAATACTCAATACAATGAAATTTTAATTATGAATATTTATGTACCCAAACAGAATGCACCTCAGTTTATACGAGACACTCTAACAGACATGAGTAACCTGATTACTCCCAGCTCCATCATGGTTGGAGATTTTAATACACCTTTGGCAGTGCTGGATAGATCCTCCAACAAGAAGCTTAGCAAAGAAATTTTGGATTTAAACTTAACCATTCAGCATTTGAATTTAACGAACATCTATAGAAGATTTCACCCTAATAAAAATGAATACACATTATTTTCATCAGCCCATGGAACAGCCTCCAAAACAGACCACATCTTAGGTCACAAATCTAACCTCAACAAATTTAAAAGAACAGAAATTATTCCTTGCATCTTCAAAGACCACCATGGAATAAAAGTTGAACTCAGTAACAACAGTAATCCACAGACCCAAACAAAAACGTGGAAGTTAAATAACCTTATGTTCAGTGATAGTTGGGTCAGAGACAAGATGAAGAAGGAAATTACCAAATTTTTAGAACAAAACAATAATGAAGACACAAGTTACCAGAAACCCTGGGATACTGCAAAGGCAGTCCTAAGAGGGAAATTTTCTGCACTGCAAGCCTTCCTCAAGAAAACAGAAAGAGAGGAAGTTAACAACTTAATGGAACATCTCAAGCAACTGGAAAAGGAAGAACACTCCAATACCAAACCCAGAAAAAGAAAACAAATAACAAAAATTAGAACAGAATTAAATGAAAAAGACAAAATGATACCCAACACATTCTATGAAGCAAACATCACCTTGATACCCAAACCAGGAAAAGACCCAACAAGAAAAGAAAATTATAGACCAATATCACTAATGAATATTGACCAATATCACTAATGAATATTGATGCGAAAATATTCAACAAGATCCTAACAAACAAAATCCAGCAACACATCAAACAAATTATACACCACGACCAAGTGGGTTTTAACCCAGGATTTCAAGGCTAATTCAATATACATAAATCTATAAACATAATTCACCACATAAACAAATTAAAAAGCAAAGACTATATGATTCTCTCAATTGATGCAGAAAAAGGTTTTGATAATATCCAGCATCCCTTCATGATCAGAACACTTAAGAGAATTAGCGTAAAAGGGACTTTTCTCAAATTGATAGAGGCTATCTACAGCAAACCTGCAGCCAATATTGTATTGAATGGAATTAAATTAAAATTATTTTCACTCAGATTGGGAACCAGGCAAGGTTGCCCATTGTCTCCATTGCTCTTCAACATTGTAATGGAAGTTTTAGCCATTGCAATTAGGGAAGAAAAGGCAATCAAGGATATTCACATAGGATCAGAAGAGATCAAACTTTCACTCTTTGCAGATGACATGATTATATACCTAAAAACACCAGAGACTCTATTACAAAACTCTTAAAAGTGATCAAGGAATACAGGAGCGTCTCACGTTACAAAATCAACACCCATAAGCCTTTACCTAGCAAACAACATGAAAAACCTTTATAAAGAGAACTATGAAACTCTGAGAAAAGAAATAGCTGAAAATGTTAACAAATGCAAAAACATACCATTCTCATGGTTGGGAAGAATTAACATTGTTAAAATGTCTATGCTACCTAAAGCAATATATAATTTTAACGCAATCTCTATTAAAGTTCCACTGTCATACTTTAAAGACCTTGAAAAAATAATACTTCATTTTATATGGAATCAGAAAAAAACTCAAACAGCCAAGACATTACTCAGAAACAAAAACAAGGCAGGAGGAATCATGCTACCAGACATCAGACTATACTATAAATCCACAGTGATCAAGACAGCATGGTATTGGCCCAAAAACAGAGAAGTAGATGTATGTAACAGAATAGAGAACCAAGAGATGAACCGAGCTACTTACCACTATATGATCTTTGACAAGCCAATTAACAACATTGAGTGGGGAAAAGATTCCCTATTTAACAAATGGTGCTGGGCGAACTGGCTGGCAACCTGTACAAGACTGAAACTGAACACACACCTGTCACCACTAACTAAGATTGACTCTCACTGGATTATAGACTTAAATTTAAGAAATGAAACTATAAAAACACCAGAAGAAACTGCAGGGAAAACTCTTGAAGAAATTGGCCTGGGCAAATATTTTATGAGAAGGACCTCCCAGGCAATTGCAGCAACAGCAAAAATACACTACTAGGACCTCCTAAATTAAAAAGTTTCTGCACAGCCAAGGACACAGTAAGAAAATCAAGTAGACAATCCTCAGAATGGGAAAAGATATTTGATGGTTATGTCTCCGACAAAGGTTTAATAACCAGAATCCATAGAGAATACAAACGTATTAGCAAGAGGAGAACAAGTGATCCCATCACAGGGTGGGCAAGGAACTTGAAGAGAAATTTCTCTGAAGAAGACAAATGCATGGCCTTCATATATGTGAAAAAATGCTCACCATCCTTAATCATCAGAGAAATGCAAATCAAAACTACTTTGAGATATCATCTAACACCAGTAAGATTAGCCCATATCACAAAATCCCAAAACACAGATGCTGGCGTGGTTGTAGAGAAAAGGGAACATGTCTACACTGCTGGTGGGAATGCAAACTAATACATCTCTTTTGGAAAGTCATCTGGAGAACACTTAGAGAACTAAAAACAGATCTGCCATTTGATTCTATAATTCCTCTGCTAGGTATAGACTAAAAAAACCAAAAATCACACTACAATACAGATATTTGTACCAGAATGTTCATTGCAGCCCAATTCATAATTGCTAGGTCATGGAAGAAGCCCAAGGGCCCATCAATCCACAAATGGATCAATAAATTGTGGTTTATGTACACCATGGAATATTATGCAGCCATTAAGAAAGACGGAGACTTTACCTCCTTCATATTTACATGGATGGAGCTGGAAAATATTCTTCTTAGCAAATTATCTCAAGTATGGAAGAAAAAGTATCCAATGTACTCAACCCTAATATGAAACTAATTTTTACCTATCATAGGAAAGCTATAACCCAATTTTAGCCCAAGAATA